>JALPCA010000435.1:0-11372 GCA_026538345.1 Cryptococcus sp. GC_Crypt_4 | reverse complement strand
TCTTGACAGGGATCTGAGGAACGGGTGTCGTAGCCCGATCAAACGAGGTGATACTAGGTAAAGATACCGGTCGGGCTTCAATAGATACCACTCGATGTATAGCAGGAAGTTTGAGCGAAGAGTCCACCTCATCATCGTGAAGCAGCAAATCATTGACCGACATCTTTCGGGCTGTGAAGTGCTCTTCCATGTCCTGTGGCTCTTCTGTCTCCTCTAGCGCAGTCCGCTCCGAAGATTCGTGTGAGCGCGACGAGATGGCAGCTCCGAGAGGAGCGACATTTCGATACGTCTTCTTGTAGAAATCTCTTGGAGCAAGAGTAGCGACTGGAGGAGGAATCTTTGATCGAGCAAGGGAGTCGAAATTGTACAGTGAGTCGTTTGAAGGATAGTTGTTGTGATACGCGTGGCCACCAGAATCGAAGCTTGGCAATTGAGGGTACGAGCTGGAGCTAAAGTTGTACGGGTCGCTTACAGAGTATGGCTTGGGTTGTACATTTGCCGCCGTCGAGTTATTTCGAGGGAGGTTCGCGATGGCTCGTTTCGGGCCGTCCAGAATCTCTGATGCGCTGTGAGTACGCGATCGACCAGTACCAACGTGCAGGTTGTCAAGCGAAGGATAGAGACCGTTGAAGGAGACTTGATTGGGTAGAGAGTGTGCAAGATCGGGCGAAGAGTCCATGTGAGAACCATTGACACCTGGCATGCCGGTCAAGCCTAATGATGCAAGTTCCTCAGGGTTGAACAGGTCTTCTATAGGACTCTGATCTGACAAAGGCGAGCTAGAGCTTCCGGATGAACCACCGAAAGAATGCGAGTGATCCAATGTAGGGTGTGGCTCGTTTGTATTGACTGCGTCCCTACCTAGGGATATCATGAAGTGATTGAACATGGCTAGATCAGCCTCGGATCGAATCTCTGGAAGACCCATATTCTGTCCTGGGAGATGGTGAGACTGGCCGTTCGGCATGGTAGGGAAATGGTTCGAACCGAAGGATGATGAAGCCAAGTCGCCTGCTCCGTATGCGAACGACGGCATGGTCGGGAAGCCACTTAATACGGGCATATGAAAGTTGTTCAAACGGTTGATCATCTCTGCATCATAGATTGGTTCGACCTTTCGTTTCTTCATGTCGGCGAGGAAGTCTCCAAAGCCTGCATCGGCATTCTCATAGTCTCTCTTCATTCCTGGTTTGTACCCAAGGCCTTCGTTGGCAAGCTGTGCGGCGTAGACGTGGTTCTGTTGTTGTTGGACAGCTAGCTGTTGGAGGACGGCCATCTCTCTTTGTTGATAAGCGGCAAGTTCCTCGTGTTGTTTACGATGGAGATCGGCCAAGGCGGAAGGTGTTGGCGATACGGACTTGTGTACAGAGTGTTGGCCAGGCGCAAGAAGACGATCGTAAGGGGAAGAAGGGTTGACTCCGGAATGTCCCGATGAGGAAGCAGGAGAGTGCGCTGATAATGGCGAATGTAGCATTTCATTTGATGGTCGACGATCATGCGAGGCCACACGATCATTGAAAGCTGGATCGTTCGAGGTGGTCGCTTTCGAGAGTTTATGAATTTGGTGATGCTCTTGAGTGTGAATCCGTTCATGCTTTTTCAGATCCTGAGGTCGCTTGAAGGTCTTTGAGCAGACTGGACAAGGATGAGGTTTGAGAGGAGTATGCACTGTGAATGATAAGTATGACTGACTGATGAATGATCGGGAAAGTCAACTGCGTACCTCTTAAATGAGACGTAATGTGATCACGCTTGACGCATTTTACGCCACAACCCTCCCATCCACATGTGAGACACAGGTTGTTCGTCGACTTTCTTCCTACATGTTGATTACAAAGATGTTCGTATAGAGCATCGGGTGAAGGAGCGTAATATGAACAGTCATGCCATTTACATTGAATGGAATCTTCAAATCCACCATTCATATTGGTAGGTGGAGGATAAGGCATAGCTGCGTTTGCCCGCAGTTCCGGAGTAATTGGCTCTACAGAAGATGCTGATGCACTATTTGAAGGTTGTCGAGTGTTGATTGGATTGAGGTATTGAGAGGGCAATGACGGGTAAGTCATCTTGCCCAGATGAAGTGGAGTTGGGGCCTGAGGTTGAAAGTCCTTGGCTCCGAATGAGTCGAGTATGAAAGGGAGGGTTTCCTCGGTAATTTCCTATAATCGCCGGTACTGAAGATAAGAAAAGATCGAATAGTAGACCAGTCGCATATACAGTCGGTGTCACTATCGATGAATTGATCGTTGTAATGAACAGATATGAATGGTATACGATGAACCGAATGAAAGAGAAGAATGAAAGAGAGAAGGGGGGGATTTGGAATTGGATATTACATACGTCCACGCCAAGCAGCCAAGCGATCCCTTCTTGGCACTTTTCCTGATGATATGTGGCACTTTTTACTTCCGTTCTTCGGCCGTTACCCGGCTGTGTATCAACTGTCTCTTGGCAAAATCATATCTTTGTTTGGTTCTTGCTTGGTTTTGGGTGGATACATTGTCATAGTAGTAGTAGTATACATACAACCCATCTTTACTACCTACATGTCAGCTGTACGCAGCAGCTTCTTCTTTGCACGAAACATGGAGAACCGCGCATTTGTAGATAGATCTTTCCAGTTTCTCTTGATTTGTTCTTTCGTCGAAGGCCTGAGATTGATGTCAGCGTTGTTACATGATTGAGGTACTCGTCATTTAAGACGAGACGAGACACGACTCCAAACTCACCTCCATTCTTCGGGTTTACCAGCGAGATCACCAGTCTTACCTCCCCATTCTCTAGGTCTATACTTCTCTTTGGCAACTTCAGTATTTCTCAATTGATGATCTCCACTAGCCCATCTACTCGGAAGATATCCACCACCCTCATCGATGATCGTACTAGGAGCTTTACTATTTCCAGTTCCCGCAGGTATACTCCTGGCTGATATATCTGCACTAGCTCTTCTACCGTATCCTGATCCACCAGGAGATGCACCTGCGTTCAAAGCAAGTGAGAAAGGTCCACGAATGACATGGTCGTGTACAGTTTGAACCCTCGTAGTTTTGCCATGTTCAGGAATGATGACCCTAGGGTCGTCGTCATCGACAATTTCAATCTCAGGTAACGGGCGACCTCGACTACTCCTCGATAGAGCAGTATCAACGCCCAATCGACCATCATGCGAACTGAATGCAGTAGATGGCCTATGAATCCGTCGTTCTCTCTCTTCCCTTCGCTTGGCCTGAGCGGGCGTTTCCGGATAGATATCCTCACGAGGTCGTTCCGCAGGTTTAGCAGGTCGAGCAGATTCTGACGAGTGTCGAGAGGAACTTGACATTCGAGCTGAGTCCGGTATCCTCAGGGAGTCGAGTTGCGATGCAAGATGATTAGGTGTCGAAGGACGAGGTGAAGTGGGTCGGACAGAGGGTGGTCGGGCAGAAGGTGGTGCATCGAATCCGGTGATAGTAATTTTCCGATCTGTAACCGACGTCAACATGGGTGGTCTTTCCTTCTCCTTGGGCCCTCGAGCTTCATGTGGGGTTTCTCGAGGAGTAGTTCTCTCTGTCGATTTCTGTGGAGGCGATTCTTCAATACCATTTGCCGACTCTGCGGTGGAAGGGAGGTGTCGGCTCATGTACGAATTGGCTGTGTTGGGCTGAAAAGTTGGTGACAACGGACTTGGGACATAATATCCTAGTTGAGATTTCGATCTTCCAATCGCTCTGTCCAAGTGCATCGATGCTGCAGAGTTCAGGCCATCTTCGCTCGACCGTATTGATGGTGTTGCCCTTCCGCCTGAACTTCTCTCCGACATCATACTTCTCCGTCTCGCAGCAGCCAAACTTGAAACTTCTTCCAAACGTCTCCTATCAACTTCCTGCCTTCTCCTCGCCTCTTCATCATCCTGACCAGTCCCATCAAAGCTTTTTCTCGTCCCAGAATCTCCCACCTCACTACCTGAAGCAGAACTAGTTTCACTTTCACTTTCCCTTCTTTTCTCTTGGCCAAAAGCGCTCTTCCGCCTAGACTTCCTCCTCGTCATTGCAGAAACACCGGCGAAAGGGTCAAATTCCGTATCATGAACTTTACCTTCTCCATCTACATAGATGCCTCCCATTCTTCCATTCGATGCTATAGTCGGGGCTCTGAAGCTATTCATGGATGCAGATGGTCTAATCCCCAAACCGACACTTTTGCCTTTCCGCTTATCATTGCCGAATCCTCCTACTAATCGATTCGCACTTGATCGTGATGGTCCAGCAGTACTTGCAGAGTCGGGATCGTTCAGATCTGGCTGAGATGCTTTATATCCAGGTTGTAAAATCTGTTCTAATTCCGCTTGTTGTCCAGCTAAAGCTTGCTCTTTCTTCACCTTGGTGGGAATATTGAAAGCAGGAGGTAAAGGGGCGAATGCAGATCCGGGATGGCTATCGTACATTGCTGGTCTCTTCAAATGTGTTTCTACTAGAGCTAGAAGATCGATAAGTCCAAATTCTCTGCGAAACGTGGGTCCTTCACTCACATGGTCGGTAAGTCTTGAACCCGTCCTTCTTTTGCAGCCTAGTGCCTACAGCGCTCAATCCTTCCGGATCATAGCCCATGCTGGCATACGACCTCGAGGGTTTCGCCATGATAGCCATCCTGGGGGACTGCTTTATGGTTGAATAGGTGAAGCTTTCGAATTGACTGTATGTAACGGTTGAAAGTCCCCGGATCTGACCGAGATTGATATGCTGAAGTGGGTTGAATCAGAAGGCTTTGAGTGTCTGAGTCGAACACAGGTTCCGAAGTATGGGGTGAAGTTCGAGTGAACCTGAAGGTATAGGTCGTTAAGATTGTCCTTTCTCCTTGTCTATTGTAGATTATCAAGTAAGGTAGTAACAAAAGATCGATAGTCCGAGCGTTGAATGAAAGCTTTGAACCCCGCTGAACGGCAAATACGACTATAGATCACTCTAACCCTCCCAAGAACCAATGAAAGGGTATCGATATCGATGAAAACTGTTCCTCCTGTCTATACAAACCTAGTTGGAATAAAGAGAATGACGTCGAAAGAGATGAAAGATGAAAACGGCCTTTGATGTTGAACAAGAATGGGTTACCAAATGTAGCGATCTAATGTGTACAAAATGACGGGGGATAATTGATTCCGTTTACCTGAACCGGTCATCATATTACTCCGAGGGTCAATGAAATACAACAACGACACCACAACACGCTTCGGTAGTCGAGAGAGGAGAATCAGGCTACTCGACTATCATGTCGCAGCGATATCAGCCTCCTCACTTGCGACAGCAAGCTGCAGGTCAAGCCAGTGCTCAATCCAGCTCTTTGAATCCCAGGACAAGGCCAATAGGATCAGACGATAGATCTCGCCCAATCAATACGTCTCGGGGCGGCCATACCAATGCACCAAGACCTTCGCGAAGAGACTGGTCTACTCCAGGTGGAGCTTCATCTTCAACGTATACACTCGCATCTCCGGCTTCCGATTTGCAGCCTATGCGGAGATCTCCGATGAAGATGGAGAGTCAGATAGATGATATGGAATTACTCCAAAGCGTGTCGAGGAGCGGAGGGGATGGTGCCGAGGGTGATGCGTGGGTATTAGTCCGTTGGAGACTGTTCTGGGTATAATGTCTCCGGACTGACCATTCAGATTGAAAGACTGGAATATACAGGAGAAGTATAGGCGGTATATCGACGAACGGGTAGGTCAATTGTTCACCATGTAGACAAAGCTGATGAGCAGTAGCTTGACAAGCATTACGCAATGTACAAGAGGACCAGACATACTCCACCATCAGACGCTACCGATGAGCTTCAAAGTCTAGGAAGTATAGTGTTATTGCTGCGTGAGTCAATCAAATTTAGGAATAACTCGTTATCACAGCTGATACGGAGACAGGGAAACTCCGTGAAGGTGTAGTCGCAAGCCATCGCTTGGACACATTCGCAATAGATGGTGAGGGGAGATTCATATGACCATGTGCTTGCTAATGATGCAGTCTTCGAGACTTCTTGTCGGATTGCAATTCTTGCGAGAAATCCCCCTCAATTGTTATCCTCTCTTAGCGGACTTATACCTGGTCTATATCAAGCTATACAGTCTGGAGGTCAGAGAGATCCGACTATACACTCTGACTTGGCGGACGATCTCGGCCGTCTGAAAATACAAGATAATCGTATAGAGTTCACCTCGATATTACTATTATATCACCTTGCTCATTCCCGCTCTCGCCAGATATACCATTCAACACTGATCAATTTGACCGCTCCGATCAATCACACACTTCGTTCGCCTTTTATTGAAGCTTCTTCTGTGCCGACAATACGAAAGCAGCCGTTCATACCACTATCATCCTTGACTTTCGCCATCAATGCGAATAAAGCCCTCGCCGGAGAGACCTTTGATCCATTCAGGTATTTCAGTCTGATCACCGATACGACCAATTCTAGTCCATATGAG
Source organism: Cryptococcus sp. GC_Crypt_4 (assembly GCA_026538345.1). Taxonomy (NCBI): domain Eukaryota; kingdom Fungi; phylum Basidiomycota; class Tremellomycetes; order Tremellales; family Cryptococcaceae; genus Cryptococcus; species Cryptococcus sp. GC_Crypt_4. The sequence goes on along the minus strand of JALPCA010000435.1, from coordinate 4,915 downwards.
CGAGCCGTACTGTCATGGGCAGAACAAGATGTCAGAGAAAGAGCTTGGAAAGTCTTGAGTAGGGCGTATCTCGATGTAAGGCTGGATTGGGCGGGTAAATGGATAGGGGAGGATGATCAAGGAAAAATCGAAGATTGGGCGGGAAAGTACGGGAAAACAGTCGAGGAGGGAAAGATCAAGTTGAGGTGACGATCGGGAAACTGAAGAAGCCAATAACCCCGCCGAGATGACGAGACGAGTTTGAATCACTTTACGAATAACGGCCTGCGGATATTCGAACGTCTGTCAATTGTTTCGACCGGATTCAGACCTGCGAAATATCCAGCACGGAAAAGCTCCAGGATTCCTGTCTTCAATTCATGGGCAGGTGCCGACTGGGTCGGCCAGATTGCATGAACAACGCGAATAAGGCCGCAGCAGGCATCGACCCGCAAGAGTATGTTATAACCACAATCGTCTCAATCACTATCATCACTATCGTCAAGCCTGAGTCTGACAGGAGAGATACATCTTGTTTGTCATGCGACGAATAAAATGCATTCCCAGGTACACTGTCCACGAGGCTACTAGAGAGTATCAGGATTTAAAAACTCGGAGAATAGCAAGTCATCACCCAGTAATGGTAATGGGACCGTACTCGTCAAGGGTTCGATTGTCAACTCCTGTGATAGAGTACGCATATGAGCAGGTACTTTCCATTCCTCAAGAACCCCTGGTATCGTCATATCATCTCCATCTTCATTGACGTACTCTCGCTCTGCATGTAAAGTTCTCCTCACGTGTGCGTAATCGGAAAGGGGATAAATTATCTTGCCTGATTGTGGGGTATTATCGTAACAAGTGGCTATACCCTTGACTTTGTCGATGACAGTACTCCACTTACTACTGGCCGCCAAGTACGCCTTGGCTGAAGTATGAGGATCAGAAGATTTCCAAATCTCGATTGACTTGATCGTGCTAGAATTTCTTTACTTCGTATCGGCATCTATGGTATCCGGCGTGACGATATAAGTCGGAGGAGAAGGTCGATATCCAATTGGTATGTAAGTGGTGTAATCATCTGCGGGCAAGTTATGGTCCGTAAGCAAGGGATCAATCGTTAACGTCTTCACTGCTGGGGTTAAGTTGGAGATCCACTGGTCCACCCTGGAGAAAGTGCTGATCATCACAGAATAGAACTTTTGGCTAATATCAATCAAATTTCCATTTGAGTTGATCCATAAATCGCCAGATGAGCTGGAGACTTTAGTAAGTCTCGACGGGCGGTATTTGACAGGTCGATGAGCTAGAGGAATTCGGTCTGTATCGCGAGGGACGAGTTCTTGAAATGACATGTTGATAGGCTGTGAATCAGGATATATGTCAAGGTCGCTTGGGGAGAATTTTGTCCATGATTCAGAAGGAGTAGTTGTCGACATGATACAGTTAAACACAAACATGTGAGGTAGGAATGGTTCGTAGTCTAGTTTGTGGACGCTTAGTCGCTCCCTCTTTTCATCAGTGTTGTCACAGACGCTCCTTTACAGAAAGCGTAGTCAAGTTCTTTTGTTATCAAAGTATGGTCGTAAAGCAGGTTTCTGGATGAATCATGAGAGGCTGATCAGTCACATCTCGACGGAATATACTTTCTACAGGACTATAAGGCAGAGCAAGCCTTTCAAAGCATATCAGTCATCGTCCACGCGTTCACTCGTATCTTGTGTACCGACCACATCCTTTCTCCACAACTCACAAATCTCATCGGCCGCACGTTTAACAGAAACTCTGGACTCATACTCATGTTGGATATTGAGGTGCTTCTGCGCGATCCGATAAGTCGTTAATGAGACTCGAATCCGATTCGGTTCTCCCTCCATGTTCTTCTGCTTGAGATAGATGAAAGCTTCTTCGCGCTCGGGGTAAATCGCGCTGGTGATTATACCGTGATCAACTCGACTTTGTCTAGCGGAAGATAGGGGATCAGTCGATGACCATCGAGTCGTGATGATATCACGAGGCTTCGCTCCGAAGAAGGGAATGATAGTACGAGTACCCCTGCTGATCAGCGTATTTGACGACTCCTCCATTTCTGCTTCTCCAGCTTCTTTTACCTCCTTCGAAACCTCGCCTGCCTTTCCCGGAGGTGGATCGTGTGGAGTTACCGAAATTGGAGCATCATCTAGGCGAGTCGCAATCAGAGGTCCCGATCCCATCGTAGAATCAATGTATTCTCGATCAACTGGAGAGTATTCCATACTAATCTCTTGATAATCACTCGCGTACATTGGGAGTTCTGAGACTGTCTTGGTATCTTTATCAAAAAGAAAGACGACGACCGTTCCATCTTTGGTGAAAGCTGCTGTGTCGATCTGATCGGACTTTGCCACTGAAGAAGCGAATAATTGAGGATAATGCGTGAGATATTTCTCTGTACGACTTTGAGGAATACTCGTAGGAAGAGACGAAACTTCGGATTTTGGTTTCTTGCCACCGAGATCAGAGGCCACATCTGAGGTAGCACTGATGTCGAGATCAGAGGAATTGGTAGTGTCCATAATATGCAGATGTTGAAAATTAGTTGAATACGGACGAATCGCTCGATCGAATTGGAACGAGCGATTATATAGAGCCAGAGTGTCGTGTGGCCTTCCGAATGAGATGCAACACAATTCGCAATTTACCAGGGAGAAAGAAGCTCCTTCCAAAGCGACTGTCTCATTTTCACTCTCACCAGCGACATCCTTTCATTTCGGTGCATTTGTCCTTGTCGAGTCTCAAGTCATCCTATTTGAAAATGCCAGTAGACCATAAAATTCGCTATCGTCTGTTTGCTGCAACCCCCCACGGGGATTTTTCACCTCCACTTTTCCCGGTTCGCCACCATCAATGACGACCACCAAATATCCCATTCCATCTCTCACCTTCCTACTTCTTACATACCCTCTAAAACCCCATGTCAACCTCAACACAACCTTCACCTCTTCTCACTCGACTTCCACCTGAACTAATCGATTATCTACTTACTCACGTTCCGCCACAATTACTTCAACGGACGGCTTTGTCTCTTCTAGAAGTATTTCCAGATCATCCGCCCTCTTCAAGACATTTATGGAAACATCTTGTGATAAGTCGACCCGGACAATTGGTGCCATTATGGAAGAGATTGAAATTGGAGACTGGGAAGAAGGATTACGGAATGATAAGGGCGGTGGAAACTCTAGCTATGGTGAGTTAGGATCTCGACCGGTACCTTCGTATAAGACCCTGGTTGACCTTGTCTAGGAATCATGGAGAGGTGATGCGGATATTCTCAACAAGTGAGTATTCTAATTAGGAGGTATAGAAGCTCTTTGACGGTCGCTCTCCAGTGTCATGAGGTGTCTACCCGATGTCAAGGTCTTACGTCTTAATATGGGTACCAACTTTGCTCCCGAGCATCTCGAGGAGATGTTCGAGGAGCCTAGAATTAACGTGAGGAGGATGGAGATGCGCTTCAGGCCGTATGTCCAGGAGGCTTCATACTACCAGTACGTTGGCGGTGCTCTCCTCAAATACTTCTTTTTCAACTTCACAACGTAAGGATTTAGCTGACGAAACTTAGATTTCTGAAAGGTAAATAATATCTACGTTGACGATGTACACAGCTTACAACTCTCCAGGTTCATACTTTGACACCTCAATCGAGACGATGTATCGGAGGTGGCCCGAGACGCCCTCGTTTACCCATCTCAGTATTGTGCAAGACCTACCGCCCCGGTTGATCCGATCAACAGCTCCATCGACTGTCAACAACAGTGCCATGACTACGGCTGTCAATAGCACCACAGCATTAACAGTTACAAGTCTATCGAACAGCGTTACCGATCTCTCCCTAGACGCTACTACCTCTGATAGCGATCATGCTTCAGGCAGTACGACCCCTCCAACTTCTGTCGAGTCGGATACGCCAGTAGAATCACGAGGATATACAGGCCATGGGCCGTTCCCGTATCTCAGCGAGAAGATGGGAGTCGATAAACCGAAGACCTTTGCCCAACCTATTGTCTTCTTTGATATCAAGTGTCTGGCGAGATTCGGCGCTTCGCCTGTCGCTGCCAATTTGACGCATCTTCGATTACGAGTACCATCTCGAGATCTAGCTTACGTCTTGATTGGACCGCAGATTCCTGGTCGGACGACAAGTTTGTTCCCCTCACTTCGATATCTTGACATATCCACGACGAATGTACGACTGGACTCCGTACTTTCAACTCTGCTTCGTTCGTATTCCAGGCTAGAACATCTCGTACTTGATCGAGTGAACCTCTTCGGATTTACAGCAAAAGACAAGGGAACGGAGCTATGCAAGGATTTGGCCTCTGTTTGCGTATCAGCGGGACTGGCTCGAGGGAAAGAGAGGGAGAGACAGATCGCGGCTTGGGAATTAGCCGAAAGGACTAGGTTCGCTCAGAGTGAGGCGGAAAGACGTAGACTGCGAGATCAAGATCAACATTCGGATGGAAATGACAATGAGGAGGATGCAGTTACGGAAGCCATGAGAGCTGAACAGGCTGCAAGGGACGAAAGGCAGAGATTGATCGAAGCCGCGAGATCAAGAAGAGGACATCGATCTGCGGCTCATTCAACATTCTCACTTCGAGATCGACCTTTACGCGGTAGTCGAGCAGCAGCTTCGTCTTCTTCTGCTACCCCTGCGATCCCTCTGCCACCACCTGATAAGGTTTATTACGTTTTACCGCCTTTACCGACACTCAAGACGATTTCTATTGGCGGTGAAGCTCATGCACTCTCTGCAGCTCGAGTCGCAGAATGGGATAATGATTTTCACGCTGGCTGGCGAGATGGGTTGGCGAAGGTACTTGGTTGGGCTCAGCATGTGGCTGAGAAGTATGAACGGTCTCGAAAGAAGGCTGAAGAGTGGTACGCCTCGGAACTA
>JALPCA010000434.1:0-11403 GCA_026538345.1 Cryptococcus sp. GC_Crypt_4 | reverse complement strand
TGCCTCGATTTCTCAATCTTACTCCTCGCCTTCCGCACCTGCTTGTTCCGCATATCAGCTGGATTTTGTCGTTTGACTACGACATCCGTCGGTCCATTGAGGTCATACATGATATCGTTCCATCATTAGCGTACAGCCTTTGAATTTGCGGTGCAACTGCATAATGGTTCAAGATCTGTGAGATACTTGAGACTCGGCGTTGGTGCGCGCACGCGCAATACCGTCTCAAGTGTAAGTTCAAGCTTCTCCTTAGAATCATGCAAAATTAGCTAATCATGAATGTAGATCTAGGAGTTTTCGAAAAGTGCTTTGTTATCAGATCATGTTCACCATTCGATGATTTTTCGCGCTCACTCTCCTTATCTGGAGCAGATTTTGCGACAAGTCCTTATTGCGGGTTTGATACTGTTCATCAAGAGCAAGGAGAAGTCATCGGGACCAAGAGCAGGGATGAAACGATGGAAAGTCGAGACACCCATAAGTGGAAAGGATTGATAGAGGTTTTTGCGAAGAAGTAGATAGGGAGAAGTCGGATTTGCCGATACACTAGATGGATGATCAACAACTATCGCTACTGTATAAGAACGAGTTTTGAGGCGACGACCGGAGGTAGAAGGATCATAGCATCCTCACAGCCAATATGGGAGGAAGTTGCTGGCTCAACCCGACCGGTGAGTTTGCCTCGCTAGCTTTTCGATTCTTTATGTGGGTGGTTATCGGTATCTGATTAACCCCACAATCCTATCGTCCTAGCTTATGCATGGTACAATCATCAAACTGCGTACAAATGCATTCGGAACCCTTCAGACGTTTTAGCTAGTTAGTGATCGAGACACTGTATGGGATAAGTTATGACGGTCTTACACTGGTTAGAATGTCAATCAATGTGACTTCGTCTGCGCATGTATATGATTTCTTGTAACTCCATTGCAAAGAGAAAATTTGCTGCCCAGATCCTGCATTCTATCAACTTCATCCAGCCCGTCATCGGTTAGCTCATCGCCTTTTCTTTGTAGAGTCTACAAACTTGCATTGCAGTGGTGGGCCAAGAATCGCGGTCGATTTGATCGATGCTGGAACCAATCTTCGAATACATGCTGCCAACACGAAGGGAAACAGGAGGAGGTTTGAGTTGCTGTGACAGGTCGATCTGATTTCGGACCAGCTTGGCGACAACAGACTGATTAATCAGTCAAGATAGCTAGTACAGGTAAGCTTGGAGTATGATGCCGACACTATTTATCTGTCTAACAATGAGTAATTCAATCCACAGCGACTGATACCACTTTGTCAGGACTTGTTGTATTACTTCCAGAGTATTCCAGATCTTTCTCTCGACAACAGACTGAAGGCAGTGACCCAATCACTTCCATTTCTTAATGGACAGCGTTGCACGCGTCCCTCGTTAGCGAGACGAACTGGTATCAGGTAGCGTAAGTTGGTAATATCCCTAGCCCAAAACTCATGTTGCCTTGATAGCCTAGTAGTTTTAAAGTTTGCAGAGAATGTCGGTAGACTTCGCACATATAGTTGGGATTTATCGAGTTTGAATTACACGTAAAAGCTGTTGAAAACGGTTTGAAGGAAGATATTCGATTGTCCAGAGGTCTCAGATGTGGATAGCTAGGTGGACTTGTTGTGCAGGACACACTGTCATGCAGCAGATCATTACCCATAGAATCCTCCATGGGAATTGAAAATCGTGAATCTCTGGGATATACCAATGTCGAAACATAACCTATTTTTGGTACAAGGTCGGATTCGGCCAATAGTGGTGCTGTTCCCGTGGCATAACGAATGCCTGTCTTTGAAAGCCGCAACGAGTAGCGAAATCACTCACTGACACGATCTCCAGAATGTGAAGCAGAACATGTTGTATGTTATAGATCGGATCGTAACAAGCCAGAGCTGAGGAAGAGAGTGAAAAGAAATCACCTCGGACCGCCTCTATGGTCGCTATAGCGAAGCTCTCCATCATGTGATCGAAACGATTTATCGGCTATTGCGGATTTGTGACGTAGACCGGTCCTACAGTCAAATCATAGCTTGAAGAAGTTCAGTAAGTAATAAGAAGAGGAATTAAACGAGAGTATGGGTAGTATTATCGACCGGCCAAGAGGGTGGGATCAGGTCTTCAGCGGGTATTACGGGACGGCGGAACGACTATTAAGACCTCGGGGGATGCCGACGATGTCGCTAACAGTGATGAGGAGTCGCTTTGAACGTACGTTCTCATATCGCTTATGGTGTTTGGTAACCCGAGCGAGATCGATGAGGATATAGGTGAGCTGCTGGTAGCCAGTGATGCAGGCGAGAAGAAGAGGAGATTGCGGTGGGCGCTGTTACGGCTTGATATCCATCCCTCGTAAATCTTTCATATCTGATATTCATTATCGGAGAGGGATTTAACAAAGATCTGCTGCACCCTATCTGATTATTCTCACTTTTTGTATACAAGCATGTTATCCGATTCAGCTTCTATCGCTTGATCAGAGTACCGCTTCGACGTCGATATAGTGAGATTGACGCGTCTGCTGCCGAAAAGCTCTTGCCATCATTTGAGGTGAGTTGAAACCACCCAAAAACCAATTATAAACGATTCTAATGATAACCCAGAGACAGTCCCATACACACCAGAATTATAACTGCTTACACCGAAAGATTACCCCAGGAGCTTTGAGTTGTCTAGACAGGGGATCTAATTAGGCAAGTGATTTAGGTATAACCGCAATCACCTAATTCGAATAGGCAAGTGAGTTCAAGATCGATAAAGCTGATTTGTAAATAACAGATCACCGCCATATTCGGGGTTTCACTGGTGAAATCCCGGATTTCCGCTTTTGATGTTTGAATCGACACACATTCCTTTCGAGTCATTCATCCACCTTTCCAGTATATCAAATCAGTATTCAACATGGGTAGGACAACTACGAACGGTCCGAGAAGTCCGCATCGTGTAAGGGTACATGCTGAATGGCAGGCCCTTTGAGCGATATCCCGGTAAATTGGAGAACTTGAGAAGAATGTCAACATGCTTGGGTTCAAATCGCTTGGGTGGTAGAGAAATGCTTGGACGAAGTAGGCAGAACCGGAGGAGTATCTCAGGAGATGTATGCCGATAAGCTGGAGCAAAAAACGCTGTCTGTTCACATCTGGTGTAGCAGTCAACAACTGATCTGAGTGACTTCATGTTCGTTTGATGGCAAACACCTCACGCTGACCATGTAAAATAGACGCGGATGTTATTTCCCCCTCATCCCATCGTGTTCAACACCGTTCCACTCTGTTCATCTCACCTCGCCAACCACTCGTTTCACCATCAGCTCGACTTGCATCTACCTACTATAAGTTTCAAGCGTATCGTTCGAGTGGAATCCTAGCGTTCATGGGAGAATTTGGGGGTGTTATCAGCTGTTCTTGATTCAAGGCTGCAGGACGGAAAGGACGGGATCTGATCACCAAAGATGACCTCAATTGCTCAATTGAGGAAGATCCATCATAAGAGGGAAATGTAAATCATATTGCCAAGATCGCCAGGTGAGCTAGACTGAGTTCTTCGACTCGTCGAAGCTAATGCCAATCTACCAGTCCTTCAAGCCAAACCCCTCTCCTATATAATGCAAACGGCAAAACTAGGTCTATCCATGGTCCCTTCATCTGCCTAACCGGCTATCTTCGTTTCTATCACCCGGATCATGAGTTTCTCATCTCTCCTCAAACCTCAGCGTTAACCTGAAATACCAAAATTTTCACCGTTTTTGGCATTGTTTCCCGTATCTAGAGTATGTTGGTTGCTCCCTATGACCTTCACCTCACCCATTCGCAAACATTCTCGGTGAATCCACCGGGCGTGTCTTCTCTACCATCATTCTCTTCAGCAGTTGGATTAACTTCGATCTTGATCGCCATTCATCTTATTCAACGAACTTCAATTATTATTGATTACTCGAGCACTACCTCAACGGTAACCAATTTACGAGATATCGTCGGCAAGCACAAGCGCAGCCCATCAAGCGGAATCGTTGAGCGGGTCGTTGATGATAGCAGAGAAGGGGGTTCCCAAATTAGAACTATGGCGTCATAATGGCCAGAATTTTGGCCGAAGACGCCCAGATATCTGGCGGATAATCCTTGAACGGAGTGTAACAACTGGTCGATGCTAGTAGCTGGGCAAGGGGAGTCGACAACCAAGAGGAGGAAAGCCAATCTCGTGGAATCGAGGTTTCTGGTCGTTGGGTGTAGCGAAGGGGACTAGCAATTTAAAAGCTGCGCCGCAACGGCCAAATTCTGGAGGGGGATGGCGGGACGAGGATAAGGTAACCGGTCAATGAAGGAAGATGAGTAGGGGAAACCGACCTAGCCTACGGATACCTCTGAAGGCATGATGCGCTAACCATAAGGAAGGATGTCTACTGCACTGGAAAAGTGGCTTACCGTCTCTCTTCCTCATTGAGGGTCATTTCTGATCTCTAGATGTACCCCGTCCAGCATGCAGTCTTGGCCAGATTAAATGTGTTATCTACTTGATCGGCTTCCCTTATGGTACCACACTCATGCAATTTGATCCTTGATGAAGGCTGAACGTCGCCTGATTAGCGACATGATGTGTAGTGACCGTTGGGGGAAACTATCGAGCAAACATGTATATGCGCCTATACCTAGAGCCGAATGTCACTACGGCTATCACACAAACTCATGAATGGCAAGGATTTCAGATTCGAATGATACCCAAACAGATCAGACTAGACTCGACAAGCTTATATTTATACATGCATGTACACGCCGCAGAATCGTCCCCGAGCGGTCAGCCAAGATAGCTATTCGTAAATACTGCGATCGGAAACCTCAAAGCATCTCATCCTACCCAACTGTCAGAGGGATGAATGGACTCCGTCTTTCCCACACTAGCCCTCGTCTTATGGCTCATTGAGTCCAACTGTCTTGTCATGACTACAATTCCTTGTCTGTGTTCGCTGTGCTAGCCCTGTTACATTTGGCGATCAGGTGGGTGTCCCGGTCGACGTGTCCTTCCTGTTCGAACAATAGACCGCTAGGTATAGTGACCCGGCTTTGATGTGGGAGCATCGTAGTTCGGAATCCGTGATCTTTGTATAAATGAAGGCGCAATATCGTAACCTCCAGGCTGAGATGGGATCATACGTGTTGACTGCTGAGAAATATCTTGAGGCTGGTACGGGCTCAATAATTGGGCTGAATTCGGTATACGTTCGGCGAAGCGCTTAATGTAATCGCCGTTAATGTACAGTGGTTCAGGTTCTGAATTGCGGGGTATAGATTCGGCTGGACTCCGGAAATAGGGGTGAGAACGTAATGTCCGTGTCCTGAAGATGCAGCTTTCGGTGTGGGCGCGAAGAGATCTGTTTGCATACGCGGTTGTAAGCTGTTTGACAGAAGCAGACCTGACCGAGGTCTAGCGGTCAATGCTGCATATGGGCTGTACCGTCCAGGCGAGGAATGTCGCATGGCGCCCGATGTAGAGACCATGCTCGAACCGCAATACTGCTGGTTGAGAGGCGGGGCAATCAACGCTTTTTCGGTCGCATCAAAATGCGAAAATTGGAGAGCCGAAGAAACCGGTGTAGAGTTTTCGTGCGGCTGTGTAGATAGTTGAAATTGAATCGGCTCATATGCCGACACAAGTCGATGTCTATGCGTCGAGGACATTTGATTCAGAATTGCGTGATGTTGTATACTTTGCGGTAGGGCCGGGTACCCACAGTGGCCATACATATCGCCAGACAGTGGAACAGGAGATAGATCGACCATTTCGCTCATACGCGACTGTGACCATTTAGTTTTTCTGTGTTCTCGTCTGACGGCGTGAGTGAGATCGGACCAAACAACTTACCTGTAAAGGGGAAACCCGTCATGTCGTACCTTCGTCAGAGGTTTGTATGAGAAATCTTGCTCGACCCCAAATCCCGTGGAAATCTGCAGCGAAGCTAATTCTGGGAGGGTTGAAGGGGTTTTCAGTTTACCGCGGAGCACGTCTTCGATCGAGAAGTAAGAAATCAGGTGTAGAACAAAGCCGCTGAAACTAACAGACAGAGTCCAAAAGCTCAGCACCCGGTGACCGTTATGGGAGCATTCTCACCTTTTTCACCAAGCCACTTGCTTTAAACTTGTAACTGCCTGTTAAACTTCCTACTATCTGTCGTACCTGCTCGTAATTGAGTTCGGGCCTTGATTCACCCGCGTCCTCTTGCCAGTATGAGTATCCGACATCCAGAACAGGTATATCTACTCGTAAGCCAGCATTTTCGCAAAGATTGTCAGAGTCCCCTTGAGGCGTCATGAGATGGCTCATTGCAGTAGCCGAGGGCGGCCCAGAAGATGGGGAATACAGCCGATCGAAGGACGGCGAAATGGGTACGCGGGAATGCGCTGATCCCTTGTCGACTTCTCGATAGACCTGGACGAAGTAAATGACGGTTGTAGGGCGCTGTACTGGGGAGCTCACGAGAAATTCTCCTAAAACTCTGCTAGGACTCCAAGCTAATCCATCGGTCCATCTCTTCATGCCGCTCTCGTTTTCATCGAAGATAAAGATAGCTCCACTTTGCACCATATCCCTTTCCTCCTCTGATAATCTTCTTGTGATCCTAGGTATCACACCTCTCCTTGCAGCCTCAAAGACTAGTAACGCATCGCGTGTATCGTTTATGTATCCCTTGAAAAGTGGAATCGCATTTGGTGGAGATGCTAATGTTGCCATCTAGGTGAAGGATTTTTGTGAGGGCAATTTTTGAGGTATTGTCATGAGCACAATGGTGTATGTCCGCACCATATATGTATGCATCCGATGTAGATGGAATAGCCAACCTGGCGACCACTAGTCGAACGACCGCCGTTTGTAATTGGATCCAATTAGGGGTAAATTAAAACCTCGAGTCATACAAACTTGCAGTGCAGCCCCAATCAGTTTCGGAAGTCTCGGTTTGGTGTTCAAGGCAATTTAAACCCTGTTGCTAGCCTTCTTGAGGGCTTTCATCTTCTTCTCTAGCTGAGTATACCAATGCGTATCACCAAAATATTCGAATCGCTTTAGAGTTCAGTACACCTTTCACAATTTATCTCACGCCTGTCATCCCATTCACTTACCACGCTCCCGCCTCGCGATTACTGTTCACCTCGAATAGCACACTGATATGTGCATAGAAACAACAACAATTCTATGGACATCTTCATTCATTGTGAGCCATGGCTTCTTGATACGTTTGGGACGCATTGATGGGATGGCATAAGTGATGGCATTGACCAGTGTCATGAAAACTGCATTCAAATGGGGGCTACGACTCAAGATCAAATCTTCCCTTCTCACCAAATTCCCTGTGGTTTTCTTATGCGATAATGATGTGTTCATCATTGATCAATATTTCTTTCTTGATATAGCAACACGATCCTGACAATCTTCTGATTCTTCTAGGGGTTCAATGAGTTTCTTGTGTGACCCATCATATAAGAATCATTGGGATAGGACATGCCTGAGAGGCATGGAATAGGACCTACAAAGCAAAATCAAGGAATTTCAACTCGACCGCGACACAGCTTGAGTTCTCATCAGATTTTACACCAATTACTCCAAGCTTTACTGCACTGTACGCTGGAGCTGACTCATTTTCTCTACCATATCAGGACTGATAGCCACTACAGCTGGTTCGTCTTCCATTGCGGGCCATCAATCAACCCTAACCCTTGATTCCTGTTAAACTTCCGGATCCTCTCCAACCATATTAGCCAGTCTGTATCTCACTAAGTCTCTCTATGCACTCGAGTCATAGCCCTCAATTAATGCAAAATACTGCTTCGGAAAAGTAAAAGTAAGCTGCTTCAGCAACTCTTGGTTGAATGCTCCGGGTTTGTCAGCAAACCTTGTAGCAATTCTACCCAGCGTCATATGATTACCTGCCTAAGTTTCAATCCGACAAATGTGCTCTCAGTTCGATTTGCCTTATCACTAGGAACTGTCCCGGCGTTGAACAGAACCCCAGGATCAGGAATTTTACTGCTTCCTTGCTTGTTGGCGCAGCTAATGCATTGCTATTATATTCCGTATCAGTATCGTCTCCCATCGCAATCGCTCAGACATCATCCTTGATTTTCAAAGAACAGCATCATCTCCTTTGTCCACCTTTGACCGAACAAATCACCGAGTCTAGAGATGCAGCTGATTCTCTTGCTTGGAGCAAGAAAGATGATCAATCGCCACAACAAGAAGCACAGAGTCTTCAGCGTCCCGGATCTCTGTAGAATGAGCGTTATATCATATACGAAGAGGAAGATACCCACTATCTTCTCACTGCAATCTCTCCATTCTTCTTGGGCAACTTGCGGATTTGGTTTGTATAACGCAGCGATTATAGATATGAAGATCTACAGCGAAATCAGTCTGAGCATTCTGAGATAAGACGTATAATGAAGGCGTATTCTTCCGCATGCGGTGTTGTCTTCCATGTCTGCTCTCAAAATTCAACGGATAAATGATGGCTTCTTCACTTATTTTGAACTTTTGCAGTATTCCCGCAAGGAATGAATCCAGCTGTACATTGTTGACCTCCTATACCTATAAGGTTATTGATCCCAGCCAGTCGCATTGCAAGGTTTCAGTCAACTCCATTGGGTATTGGTGTTTTGTCGTTTTTGTGTTCGACCGTAGCAATGAGTGAAGGTATAGCGCTGTGGCTGTTTGACGAAGTGCTGGATAAGGGACTTAATGTATTTTACACCCATACAATGCTGGCAGCCAACTTATGCTAACATGTACGGCGTTTATCTGATCATGACAACACGATTGCGAGAGGCCAAGTGGGGTAAACCACAAAGAAGTTGTTATCTGACATTCAGCCTATTTTCTACTTTCTCAACATATTTAAATTCAGCAGCGATCATTTGTCTTTATACCCCTCCCAAACGTCTGCGGCATTGTTACCATCCCCCAGATGCATTAGATACTGGCCGACAATATTCAAGCATTCGACCTTAAGTTCTCACCTTGACAGCAAAATGAGGTTATATAGCGAAGAAACCTGCGCTTCCCAAACCGTGAGCATATGTTATATTCTGGATGGCAGTGACGGTAGAAAAGACAGTAGGGGATGAGAACCGACTCACTTTGCCCACTTGTTCTTCGACTGTTTATATGCGGAGGAGAGGTAAATGGCGTATACAAGGTACCCGCGCTTCTCTCTTTGGGTGACGGAGGCGCTCCGCTCGTTTGCCCCGCAGTACAAATCTCACAGAGAGGTGACGAATAGCAAAAGTGCCTCTCGTTATCAAAGGGACCGCTCTGGCAGATATAGGCCAGAGAAACTGACCGACAATGGCGCAGACCCGAACAGGCTTGTGACGAGACTGAGACCCTTTCTAGATTCTGCACACAGAGCGTCAAATTAGGTTAACGTGATTCGGCCGCCAAAGTAGCTTGCTTGAGGATCAGCCCTCGGACGTCAACAGACCTCATGTGAGCACAACTCCCTGTGATATGAGACAAGGTCAATCTTCTGGCACGTATAAACAACCGGGCCTACGCAGTAAGGTTCAAAGGTCCACGTACTCTTTGCCGGCGCGAAGAGTCTCTCCAGTGCTATCCAAATAGCCTTGTGTAGACTGAGAAGAATTTCGATACTGAATGGCAGTTCAGTTCGAGGAGAGATATCTCTTCATCCATAACGTTTGTGACCGGTTCCTACGTAATATCGTGACACTCAAGGAGGGATGGTGCCAAATCCTCCTAGGCGACATCTGAAGCCGAGTTCTATACTGTACTGTCCTCTCCTCTATATATTGCAACAACTCCCCCAAGTAAGAAGAATCTTTTATCGCTGTGAAGAAACGTGTACGTAAATAAGTAAGTTTCGGTATCATACCGTAACTTCAGGCACAGAAATTCAGTGAGAACCCGAAGATGAGAGGATTTGGCTGATAGGGGATTTTACGTTCTAGATTAGGTGACGGGGGCGGTTATCCTCCAAAGCTATATGATTTTCCCCTACCAATCGAGGAGGTCGATCATGTCGTGCAAAGGGTAGTGACTGCGCCAATTCCGAATGAATTGCTCTTTGCTCCAAGCAAAACATTGCGTGCAGTACACGGGGGTCAGTGGCTTGCCCAGACTCCTGTTCAGTCGTCAGTTTCTCTCCCGGTCCTCTTCTGAATCATATCGACGCCTTGGTCTGCTGTCTCTATCGAGACTGTTGCAATGCCAATCTCCACGCTCCGGTGTACAGAGGTCATTAACAGGTTCGGGACAGATGCAGAGGGTTATCAATCCACCACAAATGCGAGATACCCTGGACAATATCACAAATCTGATCAATGCGACTCCAGCTCCAAAATCCTATACAAACGCAAATGCATATCATCGAAACCGTCGGATGTCTTCGACCGAGAGATCTGTTTTCTAGCCCCCGATCTGGTCCACCATGTTGCAAACTTTGAAGGTCACGGTTGTACTGGAGTAGTCCGCTTGATCACCCTTAACGAGAGCGCTGGCCTTGTCGTTTCAGTGTCGCGTTCTGTACGATCTCTGACCAGACATACCTCAAGTCGATATTTTGCCTCCTGCTGAATGTATTCAAAAGCGGTGTCACTCATTCTTATCTTCCAGGAAGTTTCTTGCAAACCCTCTTTTTCCGTTTCTCCCTTTCTTCCAGAGATGAGATCACCCTTGTTGACTGCATATCACCTATAGCATAGGCCGTTCATCCATATTCAATATGTGCTGGAATACATTTCGGAATGTAGCCTGCATTGGTGACATATCGTTGAACCAAGTCTCGAGCTTGTCTATGTTGGTCCCTTCTACTCTGACTCGATCTATCTGCCTGGACCATGATATGACAAGGAGGTCTCAGAATGTTGTTTCCTAGACTTCTGTAGTCGATTGGTACCTATCTCGTCAATCTCATGGCTGTCATCACTATCAGGAGATAGAAGGTGATTGACAATCTGAATAGCCACTTTGTGGACAGACTCAGAGATCGGTGGGTGGTTTGCAAGGTCTCCTTAACGGATGTAATCGATCAAGCAGTTCTCTCAAGCTGGTCTGAGCTTCTGTAGGTGTACAGATACTTTACGGCGAGGCTCTGTACGACCCTTGAAACGTTGAGCGGGTGCCGTGCACAAGCTCCACGACGAGAGCCAAGACGGTTCCAGCTTGCGTAGGACAGAAACCGGAAAGCAGGATGACTGAGACCCATGCAGAACGGATGGTCCATGGTCTTGGACCTGCGCCGCCAGTTACCCAGACTCGTACGTGCTGAGTGCCATCTGGCCACGGTTCTCAACACACACATTGCTGATCACCAGACCGTCTTGATCCCCTCCTGTTTCCCGCACCCCAACCTTAGCGTCACATTCCTTTCAGAACTGCGCAGCAATCCC
>JALPCA010000433.1:0-11408 GCA_026538345.1 Cryptococcus sp. GC_Crypt_4 | reverse complement strand
ACGTCACAAGGGAAGAAGAGGAATTTACCATGGGAAGAGGATGTCGAGTGAGCGTCTCGACTCGCACGCCACATATCGCATGAAGCTGATACCCGTAGCTCAGCGAAAAAAGCAATGACGAGAATGGCGGATGTCCCGGAAATCAAAATTGTAAAGAAAGGATCGAGTACCGGATCGAGTTCCAGTCAGAAGATTGTCTTATCTACAGAACAGCAGAAGGTCATTCAGCTGGTAGTATCCGAAGGAAAGAACATCTTCTTCACTGGTAGTGCCGGTAAGCTGCGCGCAACGGGTTCAAGATCAGCAAAGCTTACAAACATTTAGGTACCGGTAAATCAGTCCTTTTAAGGGAGATCATCAAGAATCTGAGAAAGAAGTATGCCACAGCTCCTGACGCTGTCGCCGTGACCGCTTCAACAGGTATCGCAGCGTGTAATATTGGTGGTGTCACTCTACATTCCTTTGGAGGTGCGGGTTTGGGCACCGAAAAGGCGGACGTCCTTGTTGGAAAGATCAAGAAGAACAAGAAAGCTGCAGCGAGATGGCTCAGGACAAAGGTCTTGATCATTGATGAGGGTGAGCTTTGTTTTTCGCCAGATGTATATCGAAAGCTCATCCAATACAGTGTCAATGGTGGACGGGGACCTGTTCGACAAGTTCTGTAAGATTGGACAAATGTTGAGAAAGAACCCGACGAAACCATGGGGAGGTATACAGATCATTGTCACGGGGGATTTCTTTCAGCTACCACCAGTGACAAAAGGCGGAGCTATGCCAAAATTCTGTTTCGAGGCAGATACATGGGAGGAGACGGTGCATATGAGCGTCAACCTGACAAAAGTGTTTAGACAAAAAGATCAACGTGAGCTTTTCCGTGCTCTGGTCATTTCAAGCTGACAATTCAGGCTTCATCGACATGCTGAATGAAATGCGGTTCGGAAAAATGACAGCGGCGTCAATCACAGCATTCCAACATCTTTCCCGACCGATTGCCTATGATGATGGTATCGAGGCGACCGAGTTGTTCCCAAGAAGAGAGGATGTAGAGCGATCAAACGCTTCTCGATTATCAGTACTCAATACAGACGGATGGACATATGTCGCTACAGACGGTGGAACCGTACAAGATCCCGTACAGCGAGAAAAGATTTTGTCCAACTTTATGGCTCCGACCTCATTACAGCTTAAAATCAATGCTCAAGTCATGTTGATCAAGAATATGGATGAGACACTAGTGAATGGATCCATGGGGAAAGTCATTGGATTTTGCCATAAACAATTCTGGGATACGGATACTCAGGGAAGATGGGATCCCGATATGGCATTGGGTGATTTGACCGAGGAGGATAGGGAGAAGAGAGTAGAAGTGAGGAGGAGGATGGAAGCGAAGTTGGGTTCGACGAGACCGAGTCCTGTGGTTCAGTTTAGGGTACCAGGAGGTGGATTTAGGGATCATTTGGTGGTGGAAGATACGTTCAAGACGGAATTACCAAGTGGAGAGATTCAAGCGTCCAGAACTCAGGTGGGTGCTTGATTCAAGGAAGTAAGAAGTGCGATTACTAAGTGTCGCAGTTACCGCTGATTTTGGCTTGGGCAATGTCGATTCACAAATCTCAAGGACAGAGTGAGCTTTTTGACTCAATGAACAAGGTTGAAGCTGACGCCATATAGCACTGGAACGAGTCAAGGTGGATCTGAGCAAAGTGTTTGAGAAGGGTCAAGCCTATGTCGCTCTCTCGCGAGCTACATCACTTGAAGGGCTTCAAGTCATCGGTTTCAAACCTGATAAAGTGGGTTGCATTCGACGCATAGCATCCACAAAGCTTACACTGCTAGGTCATGGCTCATCGAAAAGTCGCAATTTGGTCTGCAAGCTTGCAAGACCTGAACTCGTAATGAGCATATTCCATCCTGTCCTGTCCTGCACATACAGTTGTAGCCATTAACGACCTTTATGACCCCAATGAGCATAGTTTAGCGGTCCGAATTATAGGGATTCAAAGTATCCACATACTATGCATGTCATGCTTTTTATGTGATGTAAGCTTGAGTAAGCTTTATATGGTTGGTAAGCTATGTAAGCTTGGAGGAAGGACATGTGCTCAGGTGTCTTGAACTTATCTGATTAGGTCAAGCGGTGGCAAATGTGAATGACGAAATGCAGTCGTTGTTTCAGCTTGATTCCAGAGTTGAAATTTCGACTTTGACGGATCTATCTTCTGACTATCTTATCATTGATCACCGCCTACACTCCAGAATGTCAGTCGAAGGAACTACTTACCCATATGCGTACCCGACCACCAATTCAGATTTGATCAAGCAATACAACCTAATCCCTAACAACGAAGGAGGTCATCTAGCCGAGACTCTCCGAATAAGTTCTGTGAACGGAGAAGCATCCTCTCAAATTGCGTATGGACCTGATGCGGGGTGGTATGGAGGATATACTTCTGGAGAGGCGTATGAGAAGGTGAAGAATGGTGGGATGGAAGGGAGGAAAGATCAAGTGACTGTCGCGAGGTATTTGTTAACACCGGATAGTGCTCAAAGTAGGATGCACATGAATGAGCATGCGGTGAGTCACTTCTCCAATGCTTTTCTTCCTGATATGATGATGATTTGCCGCAAAACGCTGATTTCCCCTCAGCATATCCATATCCACATATCCGGTCGAGCTCTTTATACTTTGATCAAACCTCCTTGTTCACCTACGGCTTCGCCTGAGATCCATCGTATCATCATGGGGAATGACGCTACCAAGGGAGAAATCAACCATTTATACTTACCTGGAGGATGGTGGAAAGCCTCTGAAATACCTCAAGACGATCTATCATTGATTGATATACCAGATCAACGAAAATCAGAAGAGATGAAAGAGAGGATAGGATGTCTTGTGACTGAAGTGGTCGTTCCGGGTTGGTGTCCCGAACAACATGAGTTTTTAAATGAGGATAAGGTGAGTTTAAGAATTATATTCAACTCTGGATAGATGTTGATACATATTTTCAGCTCAAAGCAATGTGGAATGGGAAATCTGGATGGGAGGAGTATGTAAAGTATCTCAAAGCTTCTTCATGATTTACGAGGGAAGATGTGTGTGTAGATGTCACGGCGATCATATCGCCAGGGTGAACAGATAGATCAGTAGATGCGAAAGTGTGCAAAGGCGATATCTGTATTGTATGCATGGGCGTGATTCCATCTATGGCAGTCATGCAAGTCTTAATACCGTTGTCTGCTTATCTCTGTTCCTTCAATACACCATCTCTCATTTACTTGCCATTGGCGAGCCACGTATCGATCTGCTCCTGGGAGACACCGTCAAGTCGATGTATCAGGTAGTCGACCTAGATCGTCAGTAACTCCTTCTGTCTGTATAAGTGATATCCTCCTTCCGCTCGACCTCGCTCTGTCTCTCTCTATCTCTCAACCCAATCTCAAGTCTCCTCCTATCTTTCCCTCAACTCTCAGAAACAGAAGAACACCGATCACTTCGCACCATCTACTCCATACGCATTCAAATGCCCTTCAGGCACTGTAATATCACTCACCTCGACATCCTTCGTCAACGGAATCACATAATCCCTATACATCCCCACGATCTCTCCTACTTCAATCTTCCCTTTTCCTCCCCTTTCCACCACCCTTCCATCATTATCCATCTCACCTCCATAGACATTCGCCTTGTTTTCCAAACGAACGAGGAGTTTGGCCTCGACTTCAGGTTTAGTGATTAGTCCAGCTAGGGCTTCTCGGTTTGGAGGGGATGATTGAATATGAGGGATAAAGTCTTGTGGGGCGGAGAGGAATTTGGATTCGGAGACGAACATTCCTGTAAGATTTAGCGTTGTGAGGCAAAGTCGAACAACATCACGAGACATGAGCAGGAATGCAGAAGATTTCAAGTGAGGATGATTGAAGACTGATATCAAGTGGAAAGAGTGATGTGAGGGAATACCTCGGAGAGGTGGAAGAGAACGAAGGGAGCGGGAGAGAACAGCTCCATTATATCTGAATCATGACCCACCATAATGTATTCTCCTTGACAACGCCTGCAATACCTCTACATCCCTCGTCGCTGCACTTCCATAATTCCCATCATCCCCTTTGGGCGTGATTCCCGGTACGATCTTTTTGACGTAGAAGTCTAATATCCTATTATTCACATTGACAGAAGGATGAGAAGCTGATGGTTTATGTAAAAGCGTAGGATAATCAAGTGTGGGGATGATAGGTGAAGGAAGTTTCTCGATAGGTGTAAAGGGGTATTCGTCGGGACTAGAGGTGAGTGAGGTGAGCTAAGCCTCGGAGGAAAGTAAGAGATGAAAGAAGAATACCTGGTATATCGACGTGCTTTAGCTGGAGATCAAGTCAGCTAAAGTTCAATACATATGAATGATGCAGCTTACCGTGGAAACTCTCAATCTCAAATAAGAACCATTCAAGCCAACTTCCTTTTGAAGCTAGATGATCCTCAAAAGCACCAGCTTCATAGATCTTTTGATTTTCACCAAATTGAGCTCGTTCTATCAAAGCTATACACTGTATTAGCCTTTCTTGTTTAGAGGTGAAGTAAGGAGAAGGGCGTACAAAAGATGATAGTATCTTCCAGACGGATAAGTTGAGACCGGATATGATTGAGCGAGAGTAGTTCGGAAACGGCAGCACCGGAGGTGAAGTTCATGATGGACTAGATTGGCGAGGTCGATAGATCTGGTGTAGAGCACCCAAAAACCTCCCTTGATTCGTTGCAGAAGGGTTCAGAACAGAAATGTGAGAAATCACAAATTCAATGTTCAGTGAAATGACGAACTGACCTTGCTATTTCCGCAACTTCTCAGAGTTGGATTGGGCCGAACGGGTATGTGAACTGAAATGCTGCTCTCGACAGAGAGCATGAGCATGCTTGATACCATAGCAGATCATGGACATATATCCAACCAAGGTCACATTTAGAGAGCAATGATCCGATATGCATATCACGCAATAATCTTAAACTCTGACTCCCTCTTCTTCCCTTCTAACGCTTTGGCTTTCACCTGTTCACTCAACCACTCCTTTGGGAACCCTTTCACTGCTCCTACGCTATCCGATCTTGAGTCTAGTTGTAATGATCTGACATGTGTTATGTTTTGTAATCCCTTTCTCCGCCTTTGAC
Organism: Cryptococcus sp. GC_Crypt_4; assembly: GCA_026538345.1. Taxonomy (NCBI): domain Eukaryota; kingdom Fungi; phylum Basidiomycota; class Tremellomycetes; order Tremellales; family Cryptococcaceae; genus Cryptococcus; species Cryptococcus sp. GC_Crypt_4. Next base: position 6,250 of record JALPCA010000433.1, on the reverse strand, counting down.
GAGCGATAAGATGTCTCGTGTCAATAGGTATATCGGTGGATAATGGTGATTTTTGGTCCTGATGAGATGTCAGCGTTTCCGTCATTGATGCGAAACGTAGGGAGACATGGCACTCACATTTGCAGCTTGAACCAACCTGTCCAACATATCCGACGCACTCTTCCTATTCATCCTTCCATCTCCAAACCTATCTTCACTAATCTTTATCCACCCTTCTTTCCCAATATCTTCCGGTCCATGATTATACCCATAATTCCTCGTTTCAATCTGTGATTCTCTTCCACTTCCCGGCCTTCCTGGTGTCCATCTAGCTCCTGCGACCAATTTGATTCGATGAATGGATTCGGGGGTAGAAAGGGGTAAAGAAGAGACGGGTACTAAGAGTGTTCGTTTTGTTCCTACGGGGTGGGAGGAGCTGGTCAAGTCTATTGTCTGGGTGATTCGGATAGGTGATGTAGGTGGGACAAATGCGCGGTGATGTTCTATTCGATATCAACATGGATTCACTTAACTCTACAAGAATAAGGTAACTCACGCTTCAAGGCAGCATCATTCCCTGTTACTTTCTCCACTAAATCATGCGCCTCCCTCAATTTTGATAATCTCAAATATCCAAATGTCGTCGTATCATTAAACTCGAATGGGTGAAGAGTACCAATATGATTTTGACCTTGAACAACTTCTCCTTTCCTTCTTTGAGCTTGGATAGCTGCTGTTGGCGCTTCACCTCGGCCGGCGGATGATGAAGAGGTGGAGGTGAAGTATCTAATGAGATGGGATGTACTGCTCGGTATGAGCGTTCGACTTGAGGATAATGACATGCTGGATAGGTTGTGTATGTATGAGTTGTTGCTGAAGATCATCAAGATCACTCGAGCTGTCTCGACTTTTTGGCGGAACTGAAATAGGCATCGGAGGTATAATTAGGCAAGATGCTTTGCCGCCTATACGTTTGAACCTACATCTTGACTGATTGCTTCGTCAACAATACTGCTTGTAAACAGCATGACCTGATCGAAAAGAGTATCCCAGCAGCCTTCGGCGTTAGTACTGATGGACGGTCTTTGGACTCCCAAGGGCTAGACATGATCTCGAGACGTGGTATGGACTTTCACATATATCGTTATCGTTACTGGGAAATGCTTGAGATACTATCTAACTACATCAATCGGAATCACACTCCCGACTATCAATAACCCCTCCGTCGACAAAGCACAACCGCATTCAACATCAACATCAAAGTAGTCACACTTCCCAACCTCCTGACAAAAAGCCCTGCTTTATCCTTAACGTCCTCCTCAAAGTTATTTCCCGTCGCAATATTAAGACAAATCGCACCTTGCTTGATCTGTCCAGTTGGAACTTTATACTTGGATGAAGGAACTGCAGAAACGATTATATCACTCATACCGAAACATTGAGCTGGGGTTAATGGGGATGATCCGGATCGAACGCAGAATGTGGAAGAAGGGTTATGTCGGTGATAAATCTGAGTAGAGGTGATATCGATGGAAAAGACTATAGCGCCTTCGTTGGCTAACATGATGGCGAGTGGGCGACCGACAGTTTCGGATCTAGCGAGAGGTCAGACTTTGGTAGATGCGGAAGAGGTGGAGGAAGGTACTAACCTGTTGATGACTGTGACGACTTTACCCGCCAATCGCTCGTCTTTGGGTTTAGTGGTATCATACATTCCTCCAAGACTTTGAAGGATTCGGACCACTGCAAGTGGTGTACATGGATACACTGTATGTTGCTCGTCTTGGAGTGAAGGGGGAGACGATAAAGAGGAGATGAGAAGGTTATGCGGGTGAACACCCTCGACATCTATTCGGGAGGAAATCAAACTTCGTAATTGCTCGTCCTGGGACGTGTCAGACGATATTCGAGTAACCTTTCGTCCGACTTACCTTCTCAGGACAGAAGATGGGGAAATACACGATCAAACCATCCACCGACATATCATTATTCAACCTCTCAATCTCATTTTGGACGTCCTCAAAGGATGCCCTGTTGTTGTTGACAGACTCCAATGTAGCACTGGTATCAAGATGGAGAGTCTGGAAATTCAGACCATTCGCCGCGCATGCTTTAGCAGTGGCTCCAGCATACATCCTACATCCCTCATCTGGGGTTGCAAGTAGACCCACGATCAGTGGTGGTCTAGCGATGGTAGAGAATTGATCTGCAAGGTGAGTTCTGAGATTCGCCAAGAGCAATTTTAACGATAAGTCCTTCCCAGGCTTCGACTCGGATATATCGACAGTCGGGGTAGGAAGAGGTGATAATTGGTCGTGACACTGTTCACAGACTGTATCGTCATAAACTAAAGTTTTGGTTTGATCGATATCCTCCTCGATCTCTTCAACTTCATCTCCATGGACATACTGCGATAATTTGGATTCAAGAGTCCCGACAAGTGTCGAAGTAGTGGAAAATTCCGATGCGTGAGAAAGGGATGATCGGGTAGATACAGTTGAAGAAGTTGAGGATCTTGAAAAAGAAGCTCGTTGAAGAGCGTATGGGAATGGACCACTGACAGTTTCTTCTCTAATCATGGAGAAACTGCCCATCCGGACGGGAACAGGTCGGATAGGAGTTGTCATTGTGAGATGTTGAGAGAATGATCGTGGGTATTTTAGTCTTTGCTGGCAGGCAGTGGGGATCGATGTCCTGATCGATAGTGTACTGATCGATAGTGTATTGATCGATAGTGTATCGATCTGATAACAAAGCTTGTGAAAGGAATCGAACTAGAAACGAAGGTGAAGGATGAGAACCCTCAAACGGTCCACAATCTCTTGCTATATACTATACGTTGCCAAGGACGAGCAAAAGATGAAAGATGATTGATCAGCATGTATACAAGCACGTATCATGTAAATCTCAACCTTTGAAACGATAGTAACAGTGCAAGTTTTAATTGGTTTAGAATGGAATTTTCATGGAACACCGAAACTAGACAAGGCGAAACGACCGAGGTGGAGTATCAGTCGGTATTGGAATCATGTCAATAATTCATGTTCCTGTCCGTTTTTTGTGTATCTGATTATTGATTTCGACGAGCCATGATTCTGTGCTATGATATGGAATGGCATGTGTGTTCCTGTCTCAGATAAATTTATGCTTCCAAGATCTTGTGTCATCCGCCGAGACATTGGTAGTCTGCTGGAATCGGCTTGGGGACTCTATCACACATTCAGGTATTATCAACATAAGGTCCACTTGTCCCTCTGTAAACTATTTACATCTTCCCCGGTCGGTAGAAACTGTTGATCCTGCTGAACCGGCTGACAACTCGAGCGTTGATCGAGTACATGATTCTGCTACATACCCAAGTAGTGCTACTTGAAGTATAGCGATATGACTCGGAATCCAAGACATCTACTGATACCGAAGGCTTGGCCTCCAGAGGATGAGGGAGAAGTCAATCCAACAGCACAAAGCGACATCGTATTCGCGTTCTGATGAGACACGCCGGGACCACCGGGTATGGCCGTTTCAAAATCCAAGATGAAACGTCAACGCGGGATTTTTGGGTGGCAAAAGATTTGATGGATGGATGAGCGGATCCTAGTCGACGCGTTGAGGGAATGACCGGCGATGACGGCAAAGAGAGGAAAAAGGACATCCTTTGATATCGCCTTGATCATCATTAGCTTCTGCTCGACCACTTGGCCGATGTCAAATCTCTCTTCAACATTCATCGCACGGTGATCTTACCTATCAGTCAAGCAGTACACAGATCGCTATATAAATCATTTCAACTCACTCCAGAAAGTCAAGCAATCGATCACTTTGGAAAGAAGATCTTGTTTTGATCAAAACAGCTCTTTAGACTTACCATTGATCCTCTGATCATTGCCACCTGCAATTCGCCTCGTGTACGGTAGCATCGTCGTTCTACAAGATACACAATGTCATCACCCAAACCATCCAACAAACCGCTTCCTTCTCCACCATCCAATCCGAGTAGCACATCCAGTAAACTTCTTCCTTCTTTACCTCATATCTCCAAGTCGGAAAATGACCAAACCGATACAGTATCAGCTACAGGTTCAGGGGACGAGAAGGGGAAGGAGAAATTTGGAGGTAAACTCAAAGGGATCTTCAAGAAGGACAAGGATAAGAATCAAGATCAGGACATGGCTAAAGAAGGGAAAGTTAAACCTCGTTCGAGCTCATTCACTTCTATCGCTTCTGCATTCACATCGTCGGCCAAGTTAGTCAATGAACCTACTACTCCGCCTCAAAAGGCTACGTCGTCAACTTTACTATCAGCGAATCCTTCTGCAAATCCCCTTAAAGTCACTGTTATCCAACGACCACCTTCGATTCTCAACTTATCCACGACGGGTACTCACTTGGACGATCCAATAGTACCCAAAGACGAACCTTTCCGCCAAGCAGTGATCAGAGCGGAAGAAGCTGTAGACAAGTTGACAACCGTCCAAACTCTCTTGATGGGGGTAGCGACTTTGACGGAACTAGGGGCAGGGTGGATACCGTTTGTAGGGAAGGGGTTGGATCTGATCGTTCAGATGTTAGGACAAGCTCAGAAGATCGCTATTGGTAGGGTGGCGGCTTTGCGTTTGGTGAGTCTTCCTCTTATCTTGAAGGAGTTTGGTAGTGGCAATGCTCAACGACTACAGGTCGAGAGATCAGCAACAGTGCTCAGTGCAGTCGAACAAAGTGTCATTGACAACAAAGGCCACTTCTCTCCAGTCATGCAGAAGAATATCGAGAGATTACTTCTTCACGTTGACGATTCAGCTTATCTCCTCAACAAGCTTTCCGAAAGACCTTTTTTGAAGTTATACCTCCATGCGGACGATACTCAACGGCAAATTGATAAAGCGACAGATGACCTGATGGACGTGATCATCATCTTCCAGGTGTGTAATCCTGCTTTGACATTTATTAACGATCAGCTTCAATCCCATATATCCTCTGCGGCATGGCAAGAGGAATCAAGGGGTGATCACGAGAAAGATCTTGAGATTTTGCTTCATAAACAGGAAGAAGCGCGGAAAGACGATCAAGCGTTATTGAGGTTGATCGAAGTAAAAGGCAATTGTCTCTGTGTTCGCGTCAGGAACGTAGCTGACAGACTATCAGCTGAGCAGCAGCAAGAAGCTATCAAGACACTTCAACGTACCCTCGATTCTCTCCTAGCCTATCAAGCGAAAGATGTTCTAGGAAGAGGAAGTCGACCAGATTCCCCAGCTGAACTCGACTCCCCTGCTACTCATCCAATGCCGCCTTTCTCCAGATCGAGATTGGGAAGTCCAGAGATCGAATCTGAGGTACAGAGTTTACATCCAATGGATCTTGCCATAGAGAATATACCAGTTCCTCGATTAGGGGAAAGAAGGAACACGATTGCGTCGATGGATGATCTTGAGGAGCATAAGGAGTTTTGCGAGAGGGCTTTAGATGTAAGTTCAGACGAGACGTGACGGAGCATCCGAACTGACCGTACTCTAGGTACTCCGTCGTCACAGTAGCGCAACAGAAGTTGGTGTTCCAGATGTGAGTAGTTCTTCTGTATGACCTGGACTAAGCGTTCTGACTAATTAGTGGACCATCACCTCTCTTGAGATCAGCCACGGAGATCGAGTTAGGTGAGCATGTCGATCCACCTGAGCTAATGACGCAGCTCTGGTTTCTTTTCAATCGTATACAAAAGTCGATGGCAGGGTCAGGACGTGGCTATTAAGGAGCTCAACTCGACAGCCGATCGCAGTCTCTTCATTCACGAGGTCGATGTATGGCGACAACTTCGAAGTCCATACATTCTCCCTTTTCTCGGTGCCTCCAGTACGACCGGACCTCCTCCTTGGTTCTTGATCAGTCCATATAGTGAGTTGCGTTTACAACCAGGAGTAGCAGGTACAAGACTCTAATTGACGGGATTGATCCAACATTCACAGTGAAGAACAAGGATATCTTGACGTATTTAAAGAATGAAGCGGGCATCTTCGCCAGCAAGTTTGCATTGATTCACCAAACAGCTCTTGGAATGGAGTATCTGCATAAACGTGAGATACTCCATGGTGACCTCAAGGTGAGTATACCTTTCGTTCTGGACTGATCACAGGCCGCGAATATCCTCATTACGGATGTTGGAACAGCAGTGATATGCGATTTCGGCTTGAGCCATTTGAATCTCGACATGGTGACTCGATCTCAGGGTGACGCAGCAGCGAGTCACGCCTTAGGGGGAACTATGCGATGGCAGAGTCCAGAG
>JALPCA010000432.1:0-11417 GCA_026538345.1 Cryptococcus sp. GC_Crypt_4 | reverse complement strand
GGTCTGTCCCCGGTTGTAGGGGGTTTAGTGACTTTGGACTTGCTGGCCGTCGCGAAAGTTAGCACGAGAACCACCAAATCATGACTCACGCGCATCCGTAGAGAAGACAGTGAAGGAGTCAGGCGAAGAAGGTCGACTGCTCGATGACTCGAATGACTGCCTGTCAGTTTGTGTACATACCGAAGGAGCTTACTTTAGGTGCCGTGAGTGCAGTTGATGTGATGGGTTAGTTGGCGAAAGGTAAGTTAGTGGAGAGGTTAACGATGTTATGGATCAGTTGATGAATTTGTCAAGAGTGTATGGAAGAAACAACAATTCTCTTCCCACCAGCCGTGTGAAGATGTTTGCCTCGTGTTAAGCAGGTCTGGCCAAACGGTCATGGCGGGATGAGAACGGACGCCCTGTTTGATCGCCGAGAGGGGTACTTCCAGGCGAGTTGGTTCGTGCCGAGTTGGTAACTGTACCGTCTGTATGCATCTCAATCTGCATGCTTCTTAATCAACAAGGTGTCGTTGATTCAACTCGTTCTGACATTGTAGTCAAGTGTGAGTTCCAAGCCGCGGTGGTCACATGATCGAGACTAAACCCATTTTTGATTCCGGCCTGTGATCTTGATGCACCAACCTCTGCCAAAAGTTGGACGTTCAGGCTTTCCCATGGAGTGATTAGACATCGACGTGATCTCGACAGTGCCGAGGAGAATTCAATGCAACCAACCACACTGATTGAAACTTTCTGTTGGCGAGAACTTATCTTTACTACCACCTGGCAAGATTGGCACAAGGGAAGTGCATCAAGTCTGAGACCAGCGAGTAGAGCACTGGTGTATGGACATTATGTAGGCTATGTTGTGTTCGTGTTAGAATCCAATGGGTCAAGACTCTCGTGCGGTGGACGTCACGTCAAGGGCGGAGATTATTAGTTCCACTATATCCTATCATTCTGGACTTAGTGCATTGTCACCCACGATGATATAGTAGCAGAGGGATATGGCGGGTAAGTTAGGATCGGGAGAATGCCCCAAATCCACATACATCTACGTGAGGTCTATCGCGCTATCAGGTGTAGATCCTTCTGACTCCACCTTGATCTCCTCAGCATAGAGAGGTATAGCCCGATGCTCTTTATCCAGCCTCATCCTGCCCTTCTGAAGGGCCCATCTTACTGACACTGTATCGTCGTCTAGCTGGATTTCCGAGGCCCATGTCAAGTGCGACTGTGGTGATTCAAATTCACTTATAGTCTTGAGATCTGCTGACAACTTGCCTTCTGCTTCCTGTATGAATGGTATGGCCGAGCTCCACCAAGTGTTTGACGAAAAATCTGGATCTTCGTGACCTTGAGTGATCGCATTCAAGCTGTTTGCCCAATGAGATCGGATCGGAAAGTAGGCTGTCATGGATTGTTCAGATGAGCATCGCCCGGATCGTGTATTTTTGATACCCATATCTGATCCTTGGGACGATATCTCTTGAGTTGAGGACATTACTTCAGTTAGTTGTTCCGAGGTTATTTAGTTTTAATATCACGAAGTTGAGCGAGTGTTGCTTGTGAACCCAAATGAGCAATCAGCCTTGGGTCGTGCATCGGCAATCCAACTCGCAAAGCCTTCCTTTGTTGTGTCGGAGTATATCCATGTAGACAGGATCAACAGAGGTGAGATGCGAGACAAGTCAGAGGTGAACAAATGGTAAGTGTATCAGAATCCCAAGAGAAATTGATAAAGAGGTATAAGGAGAACAATCGGGTATTCACAACCGTCATTTCACGTTTCATCATCTTGACCTTTCAACATTAACTTCATTCCCATTGATTCACCACTCTACGACTAAGATGATTCAGGCAGTGCTCATCTTCAACACACATGGTATATACTCATCCCACCGACCAGTCACAAGCTAATCCATCCAGGGAAACCCCGTTTATCCAAATTCTACACTCCATTACCCCCTCTCGTTCAACAAACACTTATCGCTCAAATCTTCTCTCTCATCTCCGATCGACCATCAGGGGTGTGTAATTTTCTAGATGCGCCTGATTTGGTCTTCCCCTCACCGAAGGATAACACGGGGAATGGGAAAGGAAAGGAGAGGGATCTGAATGGGGATGACGACACGAGAGTGATCTATCGACATTACGCGACGTTGTATTTTGTGTAAGTGTGATGGGCGCGATCGATAGCTGATAGACAGATTCGTGGTGGATGGTGCAGAGTCAGAACTGGGGATATTGGACTTGATACAGGTGAGTTGGGACTCATACGATGGACGCTCATTTCAGGTCTTTGTGGAATCTCTCGATAGGGCCTTTGAGAATGTCTGTGAACTGGATCTCATCTTTCACTTTGACGAGGTGAGTTGAATTCGTGCTTACAGATCAATGCTCATAGACTAGGTACACCACGTTCTCGGCGAGATCATACAAGGGGGATTGGTGCTGGAGACGAATATCAACGAGATAGCTGCGTGTGGTGAGCCGCCTGTCATTGACCTGTTGGAAGGTACGATACTGACTCCCGTAGTCAAGGCATCTGCTTCAAATCGAAAAGCTTCGATAGCTTCAGTAAACCCCCTCATACCGTCCGTCATGCCGAATAACGGAAGGGGAATGGGCAGAGGAGGGGGAACAGACGGTGCGAGAAGGTGGCTAGCTGCTATAGGAGTGTAATGGAGATGTCACAGCTCGGGATAGAAACAAACCGGAAACCATCAAGAATATGGACAATGTTGTAATGCAAGCTTAAGTTTGACCAGGTCATAATAACTCATCCTCCATATATCGATGCAACAGTAAGACGTATGGGAGAAGAAGGTATAGAACACAGCGATTGGACGAAGCCAGGTGAACAGATCCCGGGAGGAGTAGCTTGGCAGTAGTAATGTAGTCATGACGGACACGCCGCGACTGAATCATGCGTGGAGGGTACGAGTGTGTCGAGTTGGGGAGGGTGTGGACGGAAAAGCCCCTGCGATGGACAAGTGGAATGCAAGGAGGGCAAAACCTTTAAGAATCTTAGTAGATGTGATACATTGGCGCATTTCCGAGACTTTCCTTATGTGTCACTCTATCACATTTTTCACATCCGCTTCTTGTCACCACTTATGTCCCCTTGCTATCAACACCATATCCCCATATTTCACCATCCTTTCATCTTGTTCTGCAAATTCCTTTAGATATTGTTTGATGTTCTCCAGATCGTACTTCATATTAGTCGACACTACCATCACTTCCACATCGTAAAAATACAATGGTGGAAAACTGCCCGACGTCGCGTCATCGATATCGAACCATTGCTGATTGATCTCCTCATTTGACCATTCGCTACACATATTCCCCATCAACACCCCAGTATCACACAACATGTCCTTCCCCTTGTAATCCCGTGGTGTCGGGGTCATCTTGGTTCGTGTCGTCGTCTGTCCGTCGACTAATCCCTTTATAGCTCCTGGCGATTGATCTCCTGGCTCGAACGGGGTCTGTATAGCTACCGAGGGGTATCGAGTAGGTCCTCCTTACAGGTTCTTGAAGCAGGTGGTAAGGGAGGGGGGACGGAGCTTGAGGTTTACAAGTACTGATTGTCTCGACCGTTTCTTACTGCCGTGCTGCGAGCATTCTTAGTGTAGATATACGTCTGTTTATCGGTTCCTTCAAAACGCTTTTACCAAAACTCACAGAGTACCGGCTGCAGGTTTATTGAGTGGGTTTGGGCAAGTGTTGTAACCGGTAAGTGTAGTTTCCTCTCCCTCGTTCGCATGTATAGTACCAGGGCGATCTTCCGAATCGTATCCGGCTATGGTTATCTGAGCACCCACGTCCAGATGAAGGGGTTCGTCTCCGGTGACCAAAACAGAGTAGTTGTGAGCTTGAACTGAAGATAGTAGCAAGACGAATAGGATACTGTTGAACCCTCCGACAGCAAGCAGGATCCTGATCGTTCAATCGAATCCCTCAAGAGTTGAAGGAAGATCTTGGTTAAGTGAGTGAGACATAGAGAGCAAAACAAAAAGAAAAAAAAACTACAGCACCTAGGATTCCCAAGTGGTCCCCCACCTTGGTACTAACTAGGCGATATTCAGCTTATCTGCGCAGAGCAGACGGGATGCGGAGTTTTCTAAATTCTATGGCCGTAGATGAAGGACAGGACATTGAATAATGCATTATAATCACTAACAACCCGTTTACTCGGGAAGCTATCGGCCATGTTCTTAGCCGAGTTGATCTTACATCTTCAAATCGAATCGGAAACTACATTCATGCCAGAGTTGGCTGAGATTGCCTCGATGGGGGACGGGCCGGTGACCCCTGACTACATTGGTCTCAACGGCGATCAGATATCCACGTCGAATACCTCTCCGACATCGACAACGCTCCTGACACCAGCATTCACGCAGTTTCAGAGTCTATTGTTAAACAGTCCTTCAGAGGTAGGTCTGAGAGGCGACCCCTTACTGATGATAGATCCTTCATCGTGTACTTGCGACCACTGGGGCAGAGAGTCCTTATTTGATCTCTTGTGTCGCCAAGACTTGCAAGGATCTACGGTCATTTATCTACGAGGTGGGTATGGTCACAACGACTTTGCTTATCGCTAGCAACCGGATCAAGCACTATGGAGGGATATCCACTTACAACGATTCGATAACCCCCGATCAGCTGGGTCTTTTGTTACACCTCGGGTGATTACCAATTGGAAGCAGAGAGTCCAAGATAGGGAGTTTGTCACGAGAATGTTCACAAAGTGGGATAGTTCGAAATACAAGGATATAGTGGGTGTCAACTCTCTACTCAGCTGATCACAGGTGGGTCACCACGATCTAGCTGTTGCGACCCTACTAGACATGTACCTTGATCTACCGGCAACATCGGATCCTGCCCAACCTCATGACTATGTCTCCCCCTCTGCCACGGACGAATGTCTAAATGGACCGATCCTTGATAGTATCCTCCGATCAGACGCATTCGACTACCTATGTATGAATCACCTGTACGAGGAGAAACGATCGACATTACGACCATTACCTGGTCAACAGAGTAACCCTAATCGAGCTACTCAGCGTAAAGTTACGCATCCAGGTTTAAGTCGATTACATCAGTTAATCTGTCCTCAATTCCAAGAAGAAAAAGGCCGACATCTCAGGGGGTTCTATCGGGAGCTGGTATATGTGTCTTCGAGTTATACGGAAGAGAACGACTATGGACCGTTTCATCCGGACGGAACGGTAGATTGGGCATTGATCGATGCCATAGCGTCTGTGATGAGTGAGTGGGGGTATGGCCAGCACTGACAACAGTGTCAAACGCAACAGATTTGCTTAAAAGGGGTGAAGGGAGATGGAGTAGAGCCATCTCACCGCTGTCTTACGGTGTTGAACCCACTCGTGGATGGGGTCTGAACGATCTCACGCCTTCAGGAGAGGACGACATATGGGACTGGGCTGGGGTGGAAGGAGAGTGGTGTGGATCATATGCTTTTCTAGAGTAGGTCACGGTCTGATATCCACTGATCCCCAGTTATGCCGATTGGATAGCCCTGAATGAACCCCGTCTGGTCCAATTCCGACAATTACAAGAAGCCCTGGATCTGACTCGATACGAAGAGGCAGTAGGTGATATCATGCGACTCGACTTGGTCCTGGATCGCGAGGGGGACAAGACATATGATCGAAGCGAATTCCCACCGATTACCACAGACTTACCGACCTCGTCCCTCCTCCCTCCGCTATACTTTCACGGATCATCCAATCAGGATCATGGGATTATCACCTACCCCTCTCAAGGACCTTCCAGCTTTGTGAGAGGAGTCGTTCAACTCACAACGGACGATCCACCGATGGTCAGGTGGACGCTAGTGATTAGGTATGGAGGGGAGGATAGATGGAGAATGGAAGCGGTCCAGCCTGGAGGCAGGGGATCTCAGCGTGGGATCTTTGGAGTGAGTCACTTGAAAGGTATTTGCTAACCTCAGCAATGGACGGCTGCGGAGCGTGAAATGCATTCGCCAAATGGTCCGATATGGTATTGGAAGGCTTAATGTATCCCTAGACATGTTGTGCAGAGTTGCCATTGTATGCATACAGCTAGCTATGCAAAAGTGGCCTCGGGGGTGAGGGCAATGTGAGAGTCTGCGGTCTTTGTCCATCTCCATCTACGGGAGTTAGCGGCGGCTAAAAAGTTAGGATTGGATCAAATGGGTGTACTCACTCGTAAGGCGCAGTCCAGGAGTATGGTTGCTCGGACTCTCCCTCGAAATCCTCATCTCCCTCGTATCGTGGGTAGCCCTCGTATCCATCGTAATCGGCCTGAATCTCTGGGTAAGCTACCTGTCTACCAGATGGAGACTCGTAAGCGTATTGATCATATGGGTAACCTCGAGTGCCCATCTGAGCAGAAGCTGGATCGGTGGGATCTAGAGCCTCCCCTTCGTCAGAAACGGTGCTTTCTTCTTCCATGACCGCATTGTTGACCACCGAAGGGTTAGCAGGGGTGAAGATGAGGGTAACATTCGAGGCATTCGAGTTGAGAGGGGTGGAGTCGGTAGAAGATTTAGGGCCGGTAGAGTCGAGAGGTGGAGGAGAAGAGGTAGGCGTGGCTTCCGCCCTAGGGGTAGATGCAGCAGATTCCGCCTCTGGCACAGGGGCCTCGTCGTCGACAGAGTCTGGTACGGAGCTGAGAAGTTCCTGAGCTTGAGGAGAGGGTTGCCAATCAGGGTGAATCACCCCGGTAGTAGTGTCATAGAGGAATTGTTGGCTTGAATGGGGGTCGGATTCAGCGCCATCAAAGCATTTTGTCACGGTCAGAGGGGCAGGAGCGGTCGGGGCCGGGTCAAAGGTAGCGCAGTATGGCTCGACTTGAGCATCTGATGCGACAAAGATGGGGAGTTTTAGGTTGACCTTGATGGATCCGTCAGAAGTAGAGGTGGAATTGACTGGAACGAGGTAGACTTGGGTTCGGATGTTGTTCGAGGCGTTGAGGACAAACGACGAGTTGGTATCTGTTCCATTGGTGGTGGAAAGGACCAAAGAGGCGATCCTCTGCGAAGTGGTAGAGTTAAATACTGGACTGGTGACATCAATGTAACCTGGTGCACCGCCCATGTCGAGTCCACCGTCTCGCTTGTTAACGGTGACATGGTCGTCATGGTGGTGGTTACGATGGTTGTCGTGTCGAGAGTGAGATCGTTTGTTGATCACAGTGACATCGTTGTGGTGTCTGTGGCCATTGATCACAGTGATATCATCGCATCGTCCATGTCGACAGTCCTTGTCATGTCGGTCATCGTGGTCATGTCGATCGTGGCTTCGCTTGTAGTACCCATGACGGGAGTGACGATTCACACCCAGGTGGATATCACTGATGAGTGGAGTGTCGATAACTCTGACCCCGTTGTATCCATTACGTCCAAAGTACATTGGTCTACCGTGGTTATGCCCATGGTAAGACTCATAGTAAGAATCGGCATCTCTCCAGTGTTGATCCCCCACCACGACAACCTTTGACGAACGCCGTTTAGTCATTTGAGCGGTAGCCTCAATGTCACCATCACTGGTGGATGGAGATCGTTTGTGGACTACAGTGACATCTCCACGATGTCTAGACCCCTCAACGATGGTAGTACCGTCATGTCGAGAGTTGTCGACGATGGTAGTTTGACCGTGTCTGTGTCGACCATCTACGACAGTCACATCGTGATTGCCATCGTTCACAAGGACATTCCCATGTCGACCAGTCTCGATGACTGTAGCGGGACCACCCACAATCACATCCTCGTGTCGTCTTTTACCGTGGTAGTGGGAGTGGATATGCTCGTGGACATCCCCTCGGTAATCCCCTCGGTATCGGTGGTCATAGTAATCACCGTGTCGATGTCTGTACCCATCATCGATATAGGTCACTCTGTCATATGATCGACGCTTCTCCATCCCATCTCGATCATGGACATGGATATGCTCGTGCAAGTGATCATCGTATCGGTCACCAATGATGTCTTCCCCGTGTCGATGTCGATACCCGTCGTCAATGACCACCACGTCGTCGTGTCGGCGTTTGGTCATATCCTGGTCACCAAAATTGACCGCTTGGATGTCGACAAGGCTCCCATGTTGGTCATCCTCGGAACCAAGGTTGACATGGATCAAATCCGCGACAGGAGCCTCCTCCTGTCTCCATGGACCTCGTCGACCCAGTCGTCCTTTCCAAGCCCGTCTACCGACATTACTATCCTCGATACTGAAAGATCTCTGAGCGGAGGGGAGGGAGTTCTGCATGTCAGCACCACCCTCGTCACTCAAACTCACAGGCAGTCTCAATACCTGAGCGTCAACCTCCAAGATCGAAGGGGCAGCCTGACCAGCAGGTAAAGCCTGAACGGAACTAGCTGAAAGAGCTGCACCGACGATAACCGAAGCGATTGAAGTTGATTTGATAAACACCATTTTGTATACAGTCGGATCCCTACGACTTTTGGAGTGTATGTAGTGGTGTGGTTAGTTGTTACCTTTTGTTAGTCGGAGTGAGAGTTTATTGGTTAGCGAGCTTCGAATGAACGAGTCGAGTTGAGTTGATACTTTTGCTTTGTTGATGAGAAAAAGACAATGAGGCCAGCCCAAGTCAAAGTTTCGTAGGTTTGAATGAATGAACGTGAAGAGGATTTGACTTGCACAGCAAGGTGGATCAACCGGTTACCAATAAGTTTAGGAAGGTAGAGAGAGTGAGAGAGGAGGTGGGATGGGGAAGAGAAGAGGTTGAGCAGGGGTTTATATATGACAACGGCGTTGCTTGATGAGGTCGCGAAACGAGGCTTGAAGCTGAAACTGATTTGTTTGGATGACCAGCATGTCTCATGAGTTGTCTTGATGCTGGGGGCTTGTCGTCGATATGGACTGGAGTGAGTCATCGCGGTCAGCTCAGACTTTATGAGAAACAGGAATAACAAGAAGATACTTCCGGTTGAAGTGTGATCTCTTGCTTATTGACCTATCTCTCGGTTGTCATGCACCTCTCCAAATACCTTCGAATGCGAGCACCCATATAATCTCCAGGTCTTCTGCCTTTTCGTTGCTATGTGCTGCTATGTGCTGCACGCATCGTTCAATAAGAACGGAATCATCCACCTTGACAACACAGGTCAGCTGAAACACCATTGTTATGTACCATTTCAAATTCGTCGTCATGCCATTCTCATTCATCTTCTCATCCATGACCTCGGCGAGGATTCATATACCCTCCGAGATTGCCTCATGCCGTGAGACGCCTTGACACCAAGGTCATCAGTCAGTGATCATCAACGGTTCCCACTGATTACCCAGTGTCGATCAACGCCCCTCCCTCCCCTTCCTCTTTGAAGTTTCTAACCACCCCTTCGAGCTTTTCCTCTTCCTCTGAAGCGGATTCTACAGAACCTTCTGCAGATCGTCTATCCACCGATATCCCATTACAACCGATCCAAACCAGCCTTTCCGCCAGGACGTCTACTCGTCCAACCCCTCTTCCATTCAACCCTCTGCCAAGGAATGCAAACCAATTCTCCTCCTTTAGTGGATTCGGTACGAGCGATACTGGGAATGCAGAAGCTGGACCATCGAATTATCAACAACGATTGAATAGGGTGAATGAAAGGGATTACGAGAATAGACGTTAACTTTTTAGCCAAGCTCTCAGATTTCCCCTAGGACAAAAATGTTTCCAGACATTGTGATTACTCAACCGTGAGTGATCGATTTGTTCGTGGCTCATGTGTAGAAGCCCCTCTACCATGACAAAAGAGCAAAGACCTCGTGAATCTATCCTACCAGAGCCAGAGTACTGTGGACCCTGCTACCGCCCTCCGCGTAAAGACAAGGATGATTCTTGGACAGAGTGCTTTTGTGAGTACACCTCGACGACTTTGCTGACCCCAGGCATGTGCTGTGTCGGGTGTATCCTGTGCCAGTGCTTCCCATGTTTTGATCAGGAGACGAGTAGATAGACTTGTCTTTCTGAACCCCATATATTGTGCATGCAACCAAAACCACCACCCATCTAATGCTTTGGGGGGTTGTAGAACAGCTTTCGGTTCTTGATACCAGCCCACTTGAATCGCTTGACGTAGAGGGAAGTACCGGTAAGGACAGAAAGAATGATCATTGCTTGTAGACCCATCTTCTTTCGCTCATCGTGTTCCGGCTCGGCACTCCAGGCAAGGAAGTGGGTGACATCCTTGGCCATTTGTGATGTTGTAGCCGGTGTACCTGGGGGTTAGTGTGTATTTAAGCAGGGTGACTCACCATCCTCGTATTCAACCAAACCATCATACAGAACTCGACCCATGGCAATACCACCACCTGGGAAATACCTGGGATTAGCTCGATTCACTAAACTCGGACCCACGGGTTGTAGTTCATGCCAGCAGCGACGACCACTCCCGGTGGGGGGTCAACGTAACCGGTCAATAGAGAGTAAACGTAATCGGCACCACCATGTCTGGCCTTGGTCATGAGTGATAGATCTGGTGGAAGACCACTGGAGGTTAGCTTGGTACTCCTTACTCTGACTCACCCTCCGTTACCGGCTCGAGCAGCCTCGTCGTTTGGGTAAGGAGCTGGCATGTAATCGGCGAGCTTTCCACTAAATTGTCAGTGAGAATCAACCCAAAATACCCACGGTCTCTGGAACATCTCTCCCTCGTCATTTGGTCCATCCTGGTATTCAATCTCCTCTGCCATGGCTTTGACCTCGTCAACAGTGTGTGACACACCGACCAAGTTTCTCCAAGCGATTCGATCGAGCGAGTGACAAGCTGAACAGACTTCCCGGTAGACTAGGGGTTAGCTAGGGTTTAGACTCCCGGACCCACCCTGGTAACCACGTCTGATCGAAGAGTGGTCGAAAGTGTCTAGATAACCCTTGTTGGCCCATGGGTACTCTGGTGGATGTAAACCATCTTCTCCTACAGTGTTCGCACTAGCTTCTTGAAATATCGATGGGAATCCATACAAATGTCCATACCAAGCTACGGACCCCGCTGCGACTAATCCCGAAGCGTAGATCCCTGTTCTCGAAGGTGTAGGAGTGGAAGAAGTGAAAGATCGGGTGGACTGATCCGTGTCAATAAAAAAATGGCGATACCCTCAAACTCACCTGGGAGATGTTTTTAAGAGGGTTAGCTCGGGTTGCGAGTCTGGCGAATGTTGATGGGATCATCGCGCCGGAGAATGAGAGGGGTGTAGAGGGAGATCGAGGTGAGATTACCTTGTGTAAAGAGGTCCAATGAGCAGAGAGGGGAAGCAACGCGGAAAGCCTCGGAAGATAACGCCGACGGGTTTAGGGTGAGGCGGGCGCCGGTGGGATGACCGCCTAAAGATGACGCGCCTAAATCTCTCCGTTGAGCTTCAAGTCGCTCTCCACCAACTCCAACCCGAAAGTCCGCTGTAACGAACTGA
>JALPCA010000431.1:0-11417 GCA_026538345.1 Cryptococcus sp. GC_Crypt_4 | reverse complement strand
TGTGGTACCTTGTGTGTTTCAAGCACAGAATATGATCTCATTCGAGTTTCATCCAAATGATCGCATGAAATGGTTCGATGATTATAGTCAATCAAATACAACCTTTATAAAGTATTTGGGAACAGGGACAAGCGATTCAAAGGTACCCACTCCAATCCTTGACGCCGAACACATCCATTCAAGCTTGATCAACAGTCACGACCACTTCAACCGTAACCGGTACACCCTCTGCTTTCTCTCGATCTAAAACTTGACCCAAGGTCAAAGTCCCAGGAGGCAATTTCGGGGGTGGAGGGATATAAAACCCAGTCATTTCTCTCGGCGAGATTGACGTGGAAGATCGAGATGATGATATATAAGGTGAAGAGAGAGATGAACGGGCTGATCGGGGAAATGTTGATGATATTGGGGAGATTGGCGATAAAGGGGTGATGGGTGATGGAGGGAGAAGAGAAGTAGTGATAAAGTCGATAATGAGGGGGTTGGTTCTGTCCAAATCAGTCTTGATCAAAGTCCGTAAGCGGGAGTTCACGCACATGTGGGAACTGGTTAAGGACATGCAGATCGGAACGTTATCCATAAGTTCCAATTCTATGGGGAATCCACCACGTCTAGTTATGTTGATCCTGTCGATCAGAGAGTCGTAGCCGTCGAAGATTTCCTCGGTACCGGACGGCTGTGAAGTGATCAATATTTATACTCTCGATTGACTAAATCGTTACTCACATTCACCAAAAGCGTTGGGCATTTCACCCTCCTTAGTAATTCCTCCATATCAAGGTCGACTCGACTATCCTGACAAGCGAGGATATACGGTATAGCCTTGTTCAGCTTGAAGCCATCAGTATGACTGTATTTGTTAAGTTGATCGAGTACAACTCACCCTTCCATCTAACATCCTTGTTCTACCGAAATCTAACGATCTATCTCTTAAATCCCGATTCGCTTGACTCAAATTCGTCCCGACCAAGAACCCCCAAGCGGCTATAGTCATATCATCGAGAACTTCTAGATCTTCGTCGTCGATAATTCTAGCGACGAGCTGGTGTTTGTCAGCAGGTTCAGTTCTAAAGAAGGGATATAGCTCACTTCGTAACTCTCTTCGTAGGCTTGCGAGAGGAGTTCTGGCTCTTTCAAGGGTGGAGGTGAGAATAGTATGAGGGACGATACGAGATCAGGGTATGTTTGTGCGAGATGTAAAGCTGTAGGTGATGATGTCCATATTCCAATAACATGAATCCGGTCAACACCGAGTTCTTGCTAAGTGGATCAGGCTCGTCTTGCGTGGTTAACCTACCAGACCAATGTAGATATCCTCAGCAATGTCTTTATAACCGTATATACCTTGTCCCAGATCATCAACTATACTCTCACCGTGACCTCTCGTATCGAATGAGATCAAATTGTAATTATCGTATAAATCCGGATCTTCAAATTGGGGGAAACTGTACACAACAATTAGATCTTTTCATCCGGATTCACCACAGGTATACTTACAAGAAAAACGAGTCCACCCATGTAGGACAGATCAAGAGGATAGAAGGGTAATTCGGGTCAATCGTCTCTGCAGATGTATTTCCAGGTGTAGAGATCCGAACTGGGATAAAAGCGGATGGTAGAGAACCTCGAGGAGATAAGTCGATGAATCTTGTCATATCGAGTGACCAGATGAGTACGAGGTATGTAAGTAGAATTGATCAAAGTCGTCAGCAGTAAATGATATCAGTAAGTTTCTTGTGATATCGCAGTAATATCGACAAGATTGTCTCCACAGCCAAAACCCTTAATTGACATTCAATTGAACAATAAGATCTGCATCGATCATGGCGTATTCTTACTCACGCTTTGACCCCCCAATAAGTCCTTGGACAAGACAGGTCCTCATGGTAACACGGCGGAAAATCGAACAGATAATTCAAGGTCGACTTCCGGGTTAAAGTGAAATTCCTTTTTGTTCTTGAAATTTAGGCTTTTTTATGGACTTTGGCCGGATGTAACATGACTGCAAAAGTGGGAATCACGATAGAATGGGTCTGAGCGATAGTTGAGTTTGCATTGGCTCTGGTAATCTAAGAAATTGTCCAGGAGACTCTGTAGTGTTGCTTGTGTGTGTAGGTCTATGCTTCCTGCCTGGAAGGTCATAGCCGAAAGCTTCTGCTGACAGCCGTTCTCACCTGGTTCTTATATCTCTTGATCTCAGAGTTGTTCTGACATGAGTTTATGTAGGCTATAACCGGACTTTGCTCATCGGACCGCATAGAGAAAACATGCAATCTTCAAGCTTCTGAGAAATCAGGTACCGCGATTTCATGAGCCGCAAGTATAGTGACAAATAGAAGGCGTCGAGCGAGTGTCCAATGAATCATTATATGTTCTCGTATCTCTTATCGCTAGTCATACCTGTAAGGATACATACATCCTGATACCAAGCATGTCCGTAGAGGAATGACGATTGATTGAGATATCGGTCATCTGGGGCTGTTTGGGGCAACTCCGGATCACTCCGATATCGGATTCAGTCTGATTCAGTACGTTGTAGCCTGTTGACGATTCTATACTGGTTGATTCTTGTGCATACAAGTCATCTTCTCTCCTCTCTCACAGCATACGTTGTCAACTCCCAATATGTGCATTGCTTAGTTTCTCAAGATCAATCTTTCCCTTCGTCCTCATCGGAATTCAATAAGTCCGCTTCAATGGCTCCTCCGTCATATACGATATACACAAGTCGATGCCGACCAACCCAATTGGAAACACCAATTCAGATCATATCTCAAGCCTTAATACCAATATAGCATATACGGAACCTACCCCAAACGCGTTGGTAGATCCGACACAAGATCCTCGACCTGTATCACCTCTCCTCCTCGAACGTTATCAATATTCGACTCCTGGTGGGGTTCAGTTGAAAGAGGAATATCACGTGGAACACGAGGAAGATCTTAATCTCGGCCAAAGGTGTAAAGAAATCATGTTGGATAATCAAGTAGTGATCAATACGTTTATAGCGGGTAGGTCATGGTGACTAACCTCTATTACGGGATCTGACTTGTATAGGCGGATTGGCAGGTGCTGCTAGTAGGACGGTCGTTTCACCGTTAGAAAGGCTGAAGATTATCCTGTGGGTATCTCGTCTTGGTTCATAAGTTATATAAAGTTAACAAACTGACAATATTAGACAAGTACAAGCTGCGAGCTCGTCCAAGAGTACATCAGGTCAAGCATATGGAGGAGTATGGAAGAGTTTAGGTCGGATGTGGAAAGAAGAGGGTATAGCGGGGTTCATGAAGGGTAATGGGATCAATGTGGTCAGAGTAAGTGGATGGCAGAGTACTTGGGATGAAATACTGAAGTGACCCACAGATCTTGCCTTACTCCGCCTTACAATTTACAGTAAGTATCACATGGTAAAGCATACAAAATCATGGCTGACCATTAGACCTACGGAGGGTTCAAGAATCTACTTTCCAAATGGTCAGGGGAGGAAGTGCTGTCTACGCCATTGAGGTTGACAGCAGGTGCCGGAGCAGGAATCGTCGCTGTTGGTGAGTGACATCGGTCCTACGCGCAGTAAGTTCTACACTAACTCTTCAGCCGCAACATACCCCCTTGATCTTGTTCGAGCTCGTTTATCCATCGCTACGGCCAACCTATCCATAGCCGATGATCCCAAATCCAACGCCAAACTCGCTCGAGCATTCTCCCCTGCCGACGCGAAGCTCGGTATGGTAGGAATGACCAAGAAGGTTTACCGTACTGAAGGAGGTATTCGCGGGTTATATCGAGGTTGTTGGGCTACAGCAGTTGGAGTTGCACCTTACGTTTCACTCAATTTCTATCTATACGAATCACTCAAATCGAAAATCTTACCACCGGAACTTGCACATGATCCGGAAGTGTCAGAGGCTAGTCTGGCAGTGAGGAAATTGGGCTGTGGAGCAATCGCGGGAGCGACTTCGTTATTGTTCACTCATCCGTTTGACGTCTTAAGGAGGAAATTGCAAGTAGCAGGATTATCGGGATTGAGTCCTCAGTATACAGGAGCAATTGATGCGATGAGAAAGAGTATTAAAGCAGAAGGCTTTTGGAAAGGAATGTAGTGAGTGGTCTCTTACTGTGTGGGCGGCAAGTGCTGAAGACCGGTTCCAGTCGAGGATTGACACCGAATATCATAAAGGTCACACCATCAATAGCGGTTTCCTTTTATACGTTCGAAACTGTCAAAGATCTCTTGGCAGATTATCAGAATCTGGAAGAGGATGATCATGTGGTTTAGTAAATCACCAGAAGCAGCAGGCGGATAGACATAGGATTTTTTGGACATTATGAGTCATGGGAATATCGGCGGGATCAAATGACAGGGTGAGGAGGGGAAGATCTCGATCTATCCAGACATAGATGGGTTATGGTCTAGCAAAAGAGGTTATTTGGCAGGAAGAGGAATTCAACAAGATGTACTGTAATAGCCTGTACATCTCGTACATTAATGCATAAGAACAAGAATAAGAAGTATCTCATATAACTGAGCAACTCAGTTTGAGTGAAAGGACCGGTGGCGGAAATAGGAAGTCTGTGCCTCGAAAGGATTCTCTGCATCTCCTGCGTTTGCGAAAAGAGCTGAGGAAATCATATAGATTGTTCAATAACACCTCGCTTTGACTGTTATCGATTTTATAGAAACTCCTCGGCTTGTTCGTACATTCAAAGAGGACTGCGGAAGAGGAAGAGGTTTCAAGGTGGAACCAAATTCGAATCAATAATCTATTGAATCAGCGTCAACCATTCGTACTACGTGGATATAATCCATAACCGACACAATCTTTCGTCATTCATCCTTGACTTCGGTTTCGAATCTTTATAATAACTTTCGTCTTTTGAGCCATCAATCATCAGCTAGGATCCCTTTCGGTGACGAAGACTAGAACGCTTTCGGGGCCTTTGCACCATCAGATTCCCAATTGTTCGCCATTCACACAATCAATCAAATTCAAAGGATGGTGATGACGGCTTGATCATCACCACGTGTCCTCAATCTCGACTTGATTCTTCGTCTCACAGTGGACACGCGTTGTTTGTGGTATCATCACAGTTCACCATACACTGATCGCGTAGAATTAGAAGAGTAGACGAAACTACACTCCCATGAACTCTTCTTCAACTTCATCTCCGTTCTCACCTCAGTCTACTATGGCTTCGTCCCCCGAAGGTATAATACAAGGAGAACAAAGTGTCAAGCTTGAATTCGGTCGTCAGGAGCCTATGCAGAGTATAGGTATACAGGGATCACTTCATTCGTAAGTTGACATAAGCTGTCTTTCCCATCTTGCCGTAGGCTCAAGAAGGGAGACTAGTCACAAGGAGATAAGGATAAGAGCTCATTTACGCAGGTATACCCAGAATATCACTCCAAAGTTGGAATATCAGAGTTTAGCGAAGCAAGGTTCGACATCTCAAATTCAACCACCACGCTCTGCCATGGCGAAGAGTGTGACGAGTACACATCATGGTGGGATGAGGTCAGAACCGCCCAAAAGGCAAATAGAAGTGGGAGACTTGCCTCTGGTGGATAGACCAGGAGAAGAGTTGGCGAATACCATGATGTGAGTTGGGTCATAGAAGTAGAAGTAGATGGAAGGAGCTGATATCGCTAGAATGAATAGAGTCCTCTTGCAAGGTGATCCTCAATTCATCGTCAAACAACGTGTTGAAACTGCCATTCGTGTGATATTCGACCTCCTCCGTATAACCCCAATATCCCCTTCATCACCACCTATACATCCCTCCCTCCAACATCTCCTTCTCCGGGACCAACTTGGGAATCTCGTCACATCACTGGAGAGAATTGACACATTCCGTTCTGTCAGATTACAAGCTGGTGCCACGACTAAAGCCGCCTCGAAAAAGCAACTCTCAGCAGGTCCAACACCCCCAGATCAATTACTCTACCTTGAAACAGCTGTTTACATGTCTGGTGAAGATGGAAGAAGGGTGTATGCCTGTAAAAGATGTAGGATGAGAGAAGCAAAGCGGAGACAAAGTAAAGATGCAGCGAGGAAGAAACAACACGGAAGTTCAGAACCAGAAGGGTTTACGGGAAACGATCGAAAACCCAATATACTAGGCATTCAACCGAATAAGGATTATATCACAGGGGATAATCCAGATCAGTATGATCCACTGAAAGTAGGGCAAACTCAGACTGTAGAAGAACCATTGTGGAATCCGTCGGTACCGGATTGGAGGCATGAGATCGTCTTGTTCAATTCGGCACCTGAGTTACCGATAAACGATGGGAGTTGTTGTTGGCTGCCATTCAGGGTGATATGTTACGGAAAGTGTCACGGAGAGAAGATAGGTTTCAGGTGTGTCGCACAATCTCTCTCTACATACGTCTGAGCTGACACCTCTAGGGTCAAATTCACACTCCGAAATCATACAGGCGCAATCATCGCATCAGCATCGACAAACCCCATCCGTATCACCGATGATCACAAAACAGACGTCAAGCCGAAATCTGGAGCAGCTCAAACACAACCAGCTGTACCTAGAGCGAGAAAGGCAAAAGCTAGCGTCGCGTCCATACATCGTGCATCGCCGGCGCCATCAGACGTCGAGAGTGTACAATCCGTTTCGGAGGCCGGAGCCGTCTTCCAGAAACAAACACCTCATGTCAGAGTGGGAAAGCCGTATGAGAGACCGCCTACCCTATCCCCAGCAACTGGGACATTATCAATGGATGGTACATTCCCAGCTAATCCACAAATCCTGAGAGACCTGTCTGCCTTCCATCGGTCTCCATCCGCTGCCTCGCTTTCGTTGACGGGATTCAACCCTTCTTTCAACCAACCACCAAGCCAGCCTCAACAGGATATCATGGCACAGTACCGGAATGGATCGACAGAATACCCCATCTTCGAAAGTGGTACTGTAAGTCCTGGTGCTCTACGTCAACCAAACTTCGACTTTACATCATACAACAATTTCCGAAGTAATGTTTCCTCTGCGGTCCCTTCTGCCGCATCCTCAAATGCTGTCAGTCCGGTCTCTGCCACAATCCCACTAGAAGGCGATGACTCTATGCGATTTAGTGGAAATCGGCAGTCACCTTCGGAAATCTTCACCGCGCTCAACTTCTCATCCCTCAGTCGACTCGAGCAACAACAACGATACCCCCAAGATACTGTTCCTCCACCAATGCATCCAGGTTATCAAGGCGAAGAAGCAGATATCGAAATGTCTAATGCGATTTCAAATAGCTTCGATCGGATCTTTGACAGATCATCTCATGCTTCTATTGCATCTTCCATTGCGGATGACGCTTCTGGATTTTCTACCAGTATACCTGATGCCTCACTTTACAGCGACTCTGGTCTAGTACCTGATGACATGGAGAATTTCCTTGATTTTACAGGTGGAGAAGGCGATGGATTACAGATGCTCAACCCACCGAATTTCCATTCTGGTTCGCCTTTCGCTAATACCTCGAATCTTTCCGTACAAGAACAAGCGGAGAATGACCGACAGATCGACGAAATGCTAGCATCTCTAGCGCAACATAATCAAGGGTCACCCATGCCGCCAATCCCCGCTGTTTTACAACCCCCAGTTCCAGCTCCAGATGACCCTATTATTGCAGCAGTCGTACCTGCTGTAGGACCTATGGCCGGTGGTACCACCGTTGCTGTCATTGGAAGCAATTTTCATGAGGGATGTACAGTCTTGTTCGGTGATCGACCGGCTTCTGTACAGGTTGTCACACCTGGTTATATCCAATGTCAAGCTCCTCCAGTATCAGTACCTGGATGGGTGGTGGTCAACATCTCTGGTGTACCGAAGCTGCCAGGGGCCAAACTCAATTTGTTCGAGTATACTACCATGGAGGCTGATATGTGAGTTTTTCCGTCACCATTCGCCCGCTGGAATCGTACTGATGATTGTAGACTGAAAGTAGCTGCAGGAATTAAGGAAGGATTCAGTGGATCAACATCTGATCCAGTCTATCGTCTAGCAGAGGAGATTACCAATAAGTCGACATATGCTGGTAGCGATTGGACGCATTCCCAATCGACAGGCTCATATCATCAGGCGGGACACTCCGCGGGCAACGGTGATGGAGCACCCACGGATCCGCTATCACTTGAAAACATTGACGTCGAAACGATCGTCCTTGACTTGTTTACCAATATCAAGAAGATCTCCCCATCGTTCATCCAGGATTCAGGATATATCAACCACGGTATAGCGACAAAGCAGACTCTCCTGCATATCGCAACGATCCTCGGATATCATCGGCTGGTCCAGCACTTGATCAGTATGGGGGCTGACCTTGAACGACAGGATGATTACGGTTATACCGCTTTGAGCTTCGCTGCTCTGACTGGACAGACGGAGTGTGCGAGGGAGTTGATCAAGGGTGGAGCGTCATGCGATCAATTGACGGTTTTCGGCGAAGTTCCGCTTGATCTTACTAGTATTGTGGAGAATAATGGGGTCAAAAACTTGTTACTCTCTTCAATCTGGTCAACTGAATCTGTCATCAATGATGTGGACGAGGTCGAGAAAACCGTTGAATCGGCATATGTCGAGGTGGATAGTGAAGTCGATGGCGATAACCCGAGTGACGGTAGTGAGGACGAGGAGAATGTACCCAAGAGGATCAAATCAAGAAGGACATCTCGTCGAGCGACTGGTACGAAGAAGAACAGTCCGCAGAGGGAATCTAGTCCTCGTCGCACTCCACCGATGACTACCACCGGCCAACTCACGACAGCGACGGTGACTGCGCTTGACATTCCAGAGGATAATCCTCCACCATACGATTCACACATCGTCCCTTCGACCGAGACCATTCCGTGGACATCGACTACTAACCCGAGTTCAAGTGGTCAATTCAAGGTGCCAGTACCGGAACTCGTGTGGGATCGACTACCTTCTCCAATCTCACATCTACTTGGTGATAAACATGTCGCAAAGAACGGTTGGGTCTTGGTTCCAACTCCATCCTGGGACACGATTCAGAAAATGGCAACAACGGAACAAATCCATCTACTAGGTCAAGCGTGGGCTGCTGCGGCGATAAACGCGGTAGTTCAGACGGGGGCTACTACTTCCATCACCGATGGTAAGGAGAAAGGATTGAGAGGTCACGAGAGGAGAAGATCAAAGTCGAGAAGAGGAAGTGAAAGTCCAAGTAAGAGTTCTTTGAAAGAACAGGTGAAACGTGAGTTGTCGGCTTCACCTTGCGATGTTAGAGTAGAACTGATGATGGATAGGCGATAGGATGCTCTACCTTTTCTGGGGACCGGTATTGCTCTTTGTACTCTTTTGGGTCTTTATAACGGCTCTACCAATCTTGACGGGTTTTGCCATCATATACGGTAGATCGATTACAAGAGCAATCAAGAATCGGGTCTTTCGATGAGGTTTGGACATAGTTTGTTGAAGTAGTAGTCTGTATGAAAGTATCATGCATGTCATGTCGATCAAGGTGTTTCAGCTGAGATGAGGTTCATTGTTCTGAGCTGGGAACGGTACGAGCTAGCAGTTTCTCATGAGTTCTCGAGTGCATGTTGATGGAGAGAATCACTGCTGTCAAGTCCACTCAGGTAATCCCCGATATGGTCTCCAGGGTCAACACGATCCGCCAATTGCATGGGAGCATAAATGTCACCAAAGATTGTCCTGCCATTCAGAAACTCGACCTCGAACGTGCAGAGGATTTCTGGCAATCTGTTTACAGGAAGCCCCTTCAGGCTAATCCTAAGAGAATTTCCCAAAGGTGCTGGAATGTTCTCCCAAGACTAGAACCCGCTATATGGGAAAGGCAGGTGTCTTGTATTTGAGGTCTTTCAGATTTGAGAGTAGAAGCAAGCTGATCCAGCACGTTCTAGACGCCATCAAACAATCCCCAGGACTGCTACCGTGGGCAATAGAGCTGATCATGTTTAGTGGGGGAGGTTCAATCGTGCTAGATCGACTTCTTCGCAACTGTTTACACCCTGCCGGCTTGAAGATTGCCATCAAGAGTGTCCTCAGTAAGGACTTGGTCATTGCCATCAAATGAATTGGCCGATCAAGTAGATGACTTTCCTCGCTTCTGTCACAACGGGCGCGTAGGTGATCGCGGAGCCGCTGAACCACAAAAGGGAACAATAGGATTTGTCGAAGACCTTTCGAAAATCCTTCAGCTATATAGGGGAGAGCCGTCATGACAGCTTCCTCTTTTACATTGGGATGACCCAGGTATCCCCCGGGTCAGGTAGGTCTGAGTGTATAGTAAGGCTGAATATCATCGTTTATACAGTACTTTTCTTGGGCATCTCAAGGATACAGCGATTTGTTATGATTTTACTCGTAAGTTTCGCGTTATAGCTCACAGCAACAGCGGACTTGATAGGCAAGTGGATTTGACAATGAGTCGCATGGAAAGCCATGCCATTGCGCTGATCGGTATTGGGCTCAACTCTGACAGGGGGGGATTTATCAAAGAATCGCTTCTAAATGGTAGGGCTCTCCCTGTTCTCGAGTACCTCAGAGATATCAGGGTAGCAACATATGATCAACCTACCAGTGCCTTACTTGCCAAAGTCAAGGCCTGTCTACGCGACATGCACGAGTACTTTGCTTCTTTGGATAACAAAGGAGAACTAAGAGGCAAGGTCAGCAACAAGAAGGCCTTGAGAGACATCATCAAGTGTGTTTCCGCCCTGCAAACATATGGCAATGAAGTCCTATTTGCCACTGTCCGAAGCTGGGACACCAAGGAGCATCGTCTAGGTAAGTGCGATCATGCGTGGAATGGTACCGCTTGCCCTGCTACCAGGACGAACGTGTCATGATCTCGATGTCCTCAGCCTTATAACGGAACCAAAGCCTAATGGTTGGCTTTGGTATTAGACCTTTTTGGCTTAGTGGTTAGGATCCGTTACCTAGTCATTACAGAACGACATCTCCAGTCATTCATTCACTCGTTGATTCTGAGAGAGGGAGATGTGAACTTTGAGGGAGATCTAAACTTTGATACAGTGAGAGATACACTGGGTCCGTTAAGTTATTTGTGGTGGGCAGAAACAAGAGGCGCCCAAACCAATGAAAGTTTAGCTTTCTTGAGTCGGCTACTCACAGTCATCCGCCCTGTATTCATCAGCGTATACGGCTAGATGCAAGACGGTCAACCTTAGGTGTTTCAAGGAGGTTGATTCAACTTCGATCAAAGGAGTGACCGGTGGACGATCTCATAGCATGAATCAGAATCGAAAAACATTCTCCGATCTCGATAGACGATAGACATCTTATCATTCTTTCGAATCGTTAATATTGCTTATCGTCGTCATGTCTGCAATCGATAATTCCGTCTACGGGATCGCGACCACCTCGTCTCCCTCCAAGAGGTACAATTTGACAGCCGTACAACGAAC
>JALPCA010000430.1:0-11458 GCA_026538345.1 Cryptococcus sp. GC_Crypt_4 | reverse complement strand
CCAAGATGAAATAACTGAACCCCTTTAAAGCATGAACGGAGCCTACCCAATCAGCATTATCTCAGTATTACACCGTAAATCCTCACCTCCTCGTCCGTCCACTTCTTGGCGAAAACTTCATTTGCCAATGACAGCCAATCTGTTTCTACGAGGACCTTGTGTCTATCCCGAACAGAGTCGAGCGTCATCCATGGAGCTAAGGAGAGTCAGTCGAATTTCATTGACGCAATCTTGACCATGTGGTCGCAGGGACTCACGGATATATCTACCTATTGGGTTATTGATTGCTGCCTTGAGAGCTGCCTTTAGTTCTTCAGCATCATGTTGTTTCTACTATACGTGAGCGATGACTCCAATGTTTTCCGGAGGCTGGGGACCTACCACATGGTATACGTATGGGGGATCTATCGGTATCAGAGCATCGTGCATTGTCGACCATTTGGCTTTATTCATAGGATCTTTGTCATCACGACCGAAGATGCTAGAGTTGTCAGTATCGGTGCACAAGGAGATCATTGACATTGACGTACACATTGATGAATGGGACACCTGATCATGTCAGCTGAGTGTTCGTCCATGACTCTCTTGAGCTTACCGAAACACATGGCATCATAGGCTGGAATTGTCAGTCGGCTTCTATGTACAGATATAGTTCATACTCACGAGACGGAGATAGGAACGGTCTTCCAATACCAAGCTACTTTATCAGTCGTTACTCGTCAAGGGGAGCCAACACGAACCATAGCCTTCCCTTTTGCTACCTCTGCCCACCAAGTCATTTGTGGCATTTTACCTAGACTAACAACCCCCGGTTCAGGCAGCACATCTGGACCACCTTGACCTGCTGCTCTACCCGCCGTACTGACTAGTGTGAAAGGATCTCCATCTTTTGAAGCTGGCAGACCAGCTACAACATCTGCTAACAAACCTGTCCAAGCGAAATCTTTGTTTCCGAGCATATCGACATTCTTGGCTAAAATCAGGGCGCGATGCTCCCTTTCTTTCTGTACTTCGATCTTCGAACATCGATCCTGGATGGAATATCCTGTCGGGCTCAGTCCGCTGAATCGTCTGCATAAGGGCCAGGAGTGACTCACCAAGATAATTGTTACCTCTTCCAGGTTGCCATAATTCCCAATTTTCTGGACTTAAAGTCCAATTCGATCCGAGAGGAGTAGCAGGTCCTGCCCAGAAATGAAAGACGAATGATTTCCAAATGGGTATTCCAGTTTCAAACCCTTTCTTCTTGATACATCCAATTTCACCTTGCCGCTGCCATGTCCCAGGCGTCTCGTCTGTATCGGTGGTGTCAACAGTTTCCGGTGATCTTTTGATACAATCGTCGAGAGATGATGATTCGAATAGGACAATGGGGACAAGTTCGGGGATAGCTTGATACATCATGAGAGCGTCCATTGCTCCATAAGCGTATAGCATGGTGTAGTTTAAAGCTTCGAAAGCTGTCATGGTGGAGTGTGCCCTAGTATATGTGAGTGGTGCACTTGACTTTTGTCATGTCGGAACGTACCAGATGTCCTCACCACTGACATGGCCATCTCGAGCATTACCTATCGAGAGTTAGCATCTGGTCAAAGGATGAACAAAGAGTACTGACCGAAATGAAACGACGCCAGAATGATAACATTATGTTCCCCAGGCCCACAGGTCCCATCCAGTGTACAATCGATCAGTCTGTCCAGATTTGGTCCATTCAACTTTCGACCATATCTCCAATTACTAACATCCATGAGTGCCTGATCCTCATAATGTACCCCGACTCACTCAATCACGAATCTTTCTGCCAGCAGTTCTTTCAATACCTTCAGCCTGACCGCCAAATCTATACGATCTTTGTCCGATTTCGTCGTTATCAAGGAATGTGCTTTGAGATAATCACGATTCACTTTCGGTATATCCTCATTTGGAGTGGAAAGTACTGTCGAAGTGTTGTTATTGTTATTGAACGTGGGTGAAAAGAAGACCACCACGAGGATCACACCAAAGAGGATGATCAACCGTATGAATGACCTAGGAGGTCCATTGATCATCTCGAACATAAATGAACCTGGCTATACACAGAATGAACAAGATGAACAGAGATACACCTCACAAAGATAACTGGAAAACGCGTTTGGTATCCGATGTCAGGCACCAAAGTTAAAATCCAATGCCGGACCTGGATATGAGAATTTTCAGGGGATGATTAGGATTCATTTTCTAATCCAACCTGATTTTCGTAATGCTGATTAGGATGTAACCATTAGACATTATTGATCCCGCTAATAAGCCATTTTTGGAACGCGGGTCTCCACCTTTATTCCGCGCGTTAATGCTGGTCACAGACTTTTATCGCAATCACGCTGCTACTCACCTCACCTCTACTGGATGTTCATCTGAGCTGAACGGCAACATATCCAAGATGCCTGTAGCTCTTGCTCGACTTGTCCGTAGAAGAATACCTCAAATTGTCATTGTCATCTTTGGTGCTCTCACCTTCTTCTACTTCTTCCCTTCTAGTGTACCCGACTCGCATATCGGTCACTACTTCTCATCTGGACCAATCACTCCGAGGTCATCTTTAGTATATGAGTCAAATGGTTTAGTCTCAAACTGGACGATAGGAGAGAGGATACATCCGATAGAGGAGTTGATGGAGAAGGGAAGAAACAGATGGGAGAGGTTGATGAGGAGGTGAGCGAGTATATTCAAGGTTGACTCAGACCAGTCAACTCATGATCGTCTAGACAGAGTAAAACAGTCGATCAAGCGGCGAATACCTATCGACATAGGTACGGAAGGAACCCACCGAAAGGTTTTGATGTTTGGTTCAAATGGGCAAAGGAGAATGATGTGAAGATTGTGGATGATGTGAGTGCGGTTGACCAGAAGGAGGACGAGAGGGTCAGATAAAGAACCTTAACGCTGATGATCACCCCAAAGTACGATCAAATATACAAAGATACATACCTGTACTGGGGAATATCACCCAAATCATTCCGAGAACGAGTCAAGGAGATTGAGACCAAAGACAATGGTTTGTAAGTCCTCGATCATCTATCAACCATTTTAGTCCGACTCATCCTGACATTACAGCCGAACGTACCTAGACCCAGATGGACCGAGTTATTGTGATGGAGAGAACCCGAATTTCCGTGCAGACGCTCTTCTCGATTTATTGGAACCTCTCGCTCAATACATGCCTGAAAAGGTCATGTTTGTGACTTCCACACACGACCTTGGATCTATGATTCTAGGTGATGATCAAAAGGTGTTTCTGGAGGGAAAGATTGCCAATGGTGAATATGCTACACCGGAAGAACTCAAGCCGATGGAGTGGACGGGTAGATATAACAGTATAGGGTTACCGGGTCTGGCTGTGAGTGATTACTGTTACTTGTAGCTTGCGAGATTGACTTTTACAAGAGTGCATGTCCAACCGACAGCCCTGCTTGGATCAATGAGAAAGCACGATTTGACCGTGATGGACCGAAATCAAAGGAACCGAGACCGGAATACACACCTATTGACGCTGATCGTGAGCTATACTCTATTTTCTGATCTATTTCCTCATTTAGCAGACCCCATGTTCATCCATGATCATCGACCGACCTTCGATTACTGTTACAATCCCGAGATCATGAAGTTCCACGGAGGTCTCTCTTGGGACGCCGCTCGAGCGCCAGCACTCCGACCCATGTTCCAACAATCAAAGTTTGCTCGAAATGGAGAATTCGTCTTGACACCTCTTGATTACTACATGAATGCTACCGATCAACGATACGGTCAGAATCAGTACTTGCAATGGGAGGAAAAGGATATTCCGAAATTACATTGGAGAGGCAAAACAACTGGAGATTCATACTCTAAAAGATCGGATTGTAACTGGAGAAACTCTCACAGAGTGAGATTACACCGTCTTACGCATAAAACCGAAGGAACGACGGGAGTGTATGTCAAAGGTAGAAGAAGTGGGGGTTGGGAATGGCAAGATTGGGATACGGGGAAATTGAACAAGGCGTATACCGATGTCGGATTGACCGATGGTCCCATGCAGGTGAGTCGTATGAGGGGATCAATGATTCACAAGACTCACAAATCAGTGTGATAAGAAAGATGGAACGTGCGCCGAGATGGAGGAACAGATCGACTGGAGTCCAAGAGTGGAACCGAGGGAAGCTGCGAGGTACAAATGTGAGTGGTCGTCGGTTGACTTTGGATATATATGCTGACGGGAACAGATACCATTGATGGTACGTATCTCAATTGTATTCAGACAAGTGCTGATCGTGCAAGTCGACGGTAATGGCTGGTCGTCCAGATTCCACCGATTGATGCTGTCCGGATCATGCAATTTCAAGAGCACAATCTATCCCGAATTCTTCTCTGTGAGTCCGAGTTAGAGTCGGGAGTAACTTTGGCTTATCCCACTCCAGGACTGGCTGATCCCATGGTACCACTATGTTGTGAGGCTTTTCAAAGCGAGTTTGTTCGAAACGAAATGACTAACGGAAAACAGCCAATTCAACCCTCGTACGCTGAGCTATACACCGTATTGTCCTTCTTCATTGGGGTCCCTGGATCACAATCCACTGGACATGATGAATCAGCTCAGCAAATCGCAGAAAACGGCCGACAATTCGCTCTTGAGCACTGGAGATGGGAGGATATGCAGAGTTATATGTTTAGACTTCTATTAGAGTGAGTACACGTTTACTTGGTTCCAGCTCGCTCCACTTGATTGCCTTCGCTGGACGGACGTGTAAATCAGCCTTGTCCACTTGAGGATAACAGGTGGTGGTTTGGAGACATTTGGAGCCGAGCGGAAATGACGCACCGTCTGGAAGCTTTGCGGACGAAAGACACAATTTGACCCATCCGGTGAAGAAAAACTGACTAGTGTTTTTTTCCAGGTACATTCGACTGGGTAAAGATGATAGGGAATCATGGGAGTATAAACCGTGATTATAGTTGCGGCATTGGAACAAATAGAACTGATATTTTGGTACATGAAATCTTAACATAGACATATCGGGCTTTGAGGTGTACATAGGTGATGCATGGTTATTGGATGAATCGAATGGATGATTGACTGGAATTGATTCAAGGTATGGTTCGATATGAGAAATCCAGGGTGGAGAGTTTGAGGCTACGGAGCACAGCAGCAGGATGTCTCAGAGCTTGTCTTTAGACGGGTAGAAATCTAATCATCGGGGATTCCAAACTTGTTTATCCTAATCCGGACGGATGTCTGGTTGAACTCTATCGAATGGTTATAGATCGACACGATATTCTTAGCCAAGATCAATGTCTGAAAGTAGTGATCTGGAGGCGTCCATCGAACCATAACCGATGTACGATCTCTCATGACCACGGTAACAGATGGACAGTAAAGTGGCTTGTCAATCGAGCAGTTCATTGAACCAATGGATGGACTATTCGGACGAGAGGTTTCGGAGGCAAGATAATGGTAGATTTACTACGAAAGGCGTCTTTTGGAGGCTTTGGGCTTTGGATAATCATCCGAAAGGCGTTTCGAGTGGCTGGATCAGTCGATTTACATCAGGCATGAATCGAGAAGACGATTGACATGAAGAATGTTTCAGCCGCTTTTGTCGATACCGAGTGGCAATTTGAATAGAAGCAGATGCCGACTTGGAGGTCCTACGTTATGGTGCATCGGTAGATTCCAAGCAGGTTCTCGTCCTCCTCGTACAGTACAGTATAAAGTTTGTACCAACACGTCCCTGTATCTCCTAGGGCCCTCGATAGAAATGGCGTAAAGGTAAAAGTTAGCCTCACGCGTCACTTTATCAATGTCAAATCTACACGCATCTGGTTATTTCTTGTTTACCTTTTTTTCCATCTCTCATTACCCCTTTTTCATACCAGATTGATTCTCCAGGAGACGACGTAGGAGGAGCTGTACAACATTGTATAGATAAACTCTGAGACATTTGATACAGGATATCATCATTTCTTAGTTTCTTCTTCATCTTACTACTCTTTGATAACCACCGGTATCACCCTCACACTCTTTTCATATTACACAATATCCAGTTCTTCTCTGGGTCTCGATCTAACCTTGTTGATCATCGTTTGGGAGTTAATCAGGTGAGACTCCTTTGATTCTCGACTCCATCGTTCGGTTTTTCCTTCGATCGGTGTCAAACGTTCGGCACTGCCATCGCCACTGTGGAGATCAAATCAGTCGAGGTATATCAACTAATCATCTTCAGTCCGATTCACTCTTTTCCCCTCTTGTTCAGAAACACTTTCATTGTAGATCAATCAAAGTATTTAGATACACGAGTAAGGATATCCGTGATACCCTCGATCAAATCAAGTTTGAAACTAGAATTCGTGAGTTGAAACATTCTCTTTACCCCTTATCACATTCCTTCTTTCACCTGTCACCCAACTTTATATCATCTCAACGAGTCCCTTTCCCTATCACATCCTCGGTCTTCAACGCAAATATATAAACAATGGAATACTCACTAATCATTCTCTTCAGTTTACATCCACATCGCAGTGACAACCCATCTGCTGGCCAGATCGATTCTTCACTCACCCCCACATTCATTACTCAACCTCAACCCCTAAAAACCTCGCCAACATGCTCGGTTCATCTCTCACCGCCGTCGTCGCTGGTCTCGCTACGCTAAGCGGAGCTTATGCTCAAGTCGCAGCATGGCACATGGACACCTTGAACTTGCTCTCCATCGAGCGACTCGATCCTGTGGTCAGTCCCAATCAAGTGGCATCGCATATGCATCAGATCGTCGGTGGTTCAGCTTTCGGAGCTGCTTACAACTATCAAGATCAGATCGCCTCGAAATGTACCACTGCCGGCCTCACTATCGATAAATCCAACTACTGGCAACCAAAGTTGTACTGGATCAACGCAGATGGTTCTTTCACCCCTATCCCAGGTGGACATCGATTCTACTACTTTTTAGGAAGAAACTCGCCAAACGAAACCGTCTCACCTTTCCCAGAAGGGTTCAAGATGATTCAAGGTAACCCAAATGCCAAATCATCAGACGGTAGTGTCACCTTTACCTGTATCCCAAACTCTGATCTCTCCACTGGTCTTTTATCGAGTGACAATTTCAACTACAACCGAGATTGTCCATACGGTATGAAATCCGAAGTTTTGTTCCCACAATGTTGGGATGGTGTCAACCTTTACAAGGATGATGGTTCTCACATGTCTTATCCAGCCGCTTCATCTTCCAAACTGGTCGGTCCCTGTCCATGGAGTCACCCAATTCGATTACCTCAAGTCATGTCAGAATTTACCTGGAAGCCATCTTCATGGGCACCTGGAAAGGCATTGGCCGGTAACCTTGCTTGGGCCAACGGTGACACTACTGGATATGGTGCTCATGCTGATTTCATCAACGGGTACGTCTTGCTCCCAGTCTCTACTATCATTGCTCATCGTCTTGTAGTTGGGATACCGAAGTTCTCGCTCAGGCATTAAACGACACTCAATGCGCTGGATCGCTCTCTTCCCAATCTATCCAATACTGCAACGTCTTTGCGCCCTACTACAACCCCAACGCCGCCTATTCATGTAAATCCGACAAGGGTCAAATGAACGAGCCCGGATCATCGAATGCCGATCTCATTCCTATCGCATCGCTTCCAGGATGTAACCCACTCTGGGGTAACACACCTACCAAGCCAGGATGTGCTACTCCGCCACCATCGCCCGACATTTCAGCTTGGTCTGGTTCGGCAGGCTCCTTGGTTGTTCCCGACTCTCAACGAAGAGATGTTCAACTTCCCACCACACCCGGATGGGCTGAACTCGGTTGTACCAAGGATTACTTCCCCGCTCTTACCGGTATTGGTTCTCATTACTACGACACGGCGCTTACTGCAACCTCTTGTCAAGCTGCTTGCACCAAGAACGGTTTCAACTACGCCTCCATCGGAATGTCCAACAGTCGATGGGACTGCACATGTGGTACCGGTGTCAATCCGGATGCTCAAGTCTACCCTTATCAATGTAGCCTCCCTTGTCCCGGTAATTCCTCAGAGACTTGTGGTGGTTCTTCCAACCACGCCGTTTGGTACGCTCCAGCAGGCACTACCGTTAGCAACGTTGCTTCTTCAGGCAACGGTACCGATTCGGCCTACTACAAGGGTTGTTACTACCCGACCGGAACCAACAGCATCATGACCAACAAGCTGTATTCATTCAGTGATGCCAGCATGACCAACGAGCTTTGTATGCAAACTTGTGCCAATCGAAACTACACCTGGGCCGCTACCAGTAACGGAAACTCGTGTGCATGTGGTAACAACGCCGACCCTGGAACAGGTTATTATGTCAATCAAGGATCTTGTGTTTCCCAATGCTCGGGTGACAAGACCGAGATTTGTGGTTGGGGTCAAGGTATCAGTCTATACAACGTCACTGCTTCGCCCTACACTCACCAAACCATCGTTCACCCCGACGGATGGAAAGGTTGTTACGCCGATCCTGGCATGAAGGGTTTGACTTCTTTCTCCTGGACCAGTGGAATGACGCCTGAAAAGTGTACCTATGGTTGTGCCGAGCTTGGCTACTCCCTCGCTGGTCTCGTCATGGGTAACCGATGTAAATGTGGTAACACATGGGCAGGAGGAGCTCAATACCCCTACTCTTCTTGTCAAACCCCATGTGACGGTAACGCGAACGCGACTTGTGGTGGTTACTACAACACTGAACTTTACGACACTGCCATCGCCCTCGATCTCGTCAAGAACGATATCGCTGCACGACCCGCCGGTTGGTCGGGCTGTTTCGCCAACTCGGGTGGTCAAATCTTCAAGGATTACTACGCTTACGATGGTTCAAACACCGTTGAGCGATGTGAGGCTACCTGTAAGACTTATGGCTACGGATGGGCTGGTGTTGCCAATCAATACTGTGAGTTTTGGCCTTTGGCTAGTGACACTGCTAACCATTGTCAGACTGTCGATGTACCAACACTGACCCTACTACCGGTGCTGCTCCACAGTGGCCATCCAATGTGTTCTGTCAAAGTGGATGCCCTGGTAACAAGACCGAGACTTGTGGTGCTCCAAATCAATATGTCGAAGCCTACAACATGTCTATGATGGCATCCGCTCAAAAGTCTGGTCCAGTTGGCTATGTCGGATGTTACTCTGGAGTCACTGGTTTGAGCGGTCCATCATTCCCACAGCCAAACAACGACATTCCCGGTTGTACCAGTCAATGTAAGGAGATGGGTTACGCCCTTTCCGGTCTCTCCGGCGGTCAAGTGAGTCACTTTGTCTGATCTGATTGAACTCTACTGACGAGGATCAGTGCTACTGTGGTAACAGCTGGACTGCTGGCAATCTCCTCACTGACCTCTCTTGTACTACCCAATGTCCAGGAAACTCCACTCAAATGTGTGGTGGTAGCTACATTACCAGTCTTTGGAACTCCAGCATCGGTGCCGATACCAACCAGGCTCCTGGCTACATGGGTTGTTTCACCGACAGCGGTAACGCTCACACCTTGACCGGATACTCTTACTCTTCATCCGTCATGACCAACTCGATCTGTCAACGAACTTGTCAAGCCAAGGGCTTTGCGATTTCCGGTACCACTGGTGGAACGTATTGCTACTGTGGTGCCTCTGTCGCCAACGGGAATGGTCGAACCGCCAGCTCTCTGTGTACGGCGCCTTGTGCGGGTAACTCCTCATCCATCTGTGGATCCACCAACTACAAGACTAGTTTGTACAACGTTTCGACGGCCCTTGCCTCTGTTGTCACCGCTCCGACTAATGGAACCAACGATACTTCTACCACTTCCAAATCTCTCGGTTGTTTCGCCGATGTCAGCACCTTGAACTCTCAGACATACCAAACCGGATACATGACCGTCGACACCTGTGTCACTTTCTGTAGCAACCTCAAGTACACCTACGCTGGTCTTACCTCTGGAAACACTTGTCGATGTGGTAACACTGCGCCTTCAACCGTTGCCGGTCGAGCCCTCTGTAACACACCTTGTATTTCCAACGGTAATCAAACGTGTGGTGGACCTTCCCAGATTGACGTCTGGCCAACATCCCAAGCATCCTCTTTCATCGACATGTACAGTGCCGCCACTGCCGATTCCACCGGTTACATGGGTTGTTGGACCGATGGTAACCCCAGATTGCTTGCCGCAAAGTCTTTCACTTTGAGTTCGACTACCCCAACCAGTTGTCTTGCCAATTGTTACGCTCTCGGATACAAGTTTGCCGGTGTCGAAGCTGGTAACCAATGTTTCTGTGACAACGCGTTAACCACCACCAATGGCTACAAGCGAAGTGCCGACAGCCAATGTGGAGCCGCCTGTGCTGGTGACAAGACATTGTCTTGTGGAGGAAACTGGAGAATGAACGTTTACACCTTGCCTCCATCAGGTGCCAAGCCCTCAGTCTCGGCATCGGCTTCAGCTTCGGCTGCCGCCAATGCTACTATCTCTGGATCAGGGTCAAAAGCTTCAACTGCCGCTGCTGTCCCGACATCTGCAGCGATCGAAGGTTACTCTGGATGTTATGCTGTTGGTACTTTTGCCTCTTCCGCTTCGGTCAGCATCAAGAGTAACAATGTCATGACCATCGGTTTCTGTCGACGATACTGTCGAGCCAATGGTTTCTCCAATGCTGGTCTAGGTGGCGGAAACAATTGTTATTGCGGATCTACCAACACTCTCGGTGCTAAACTCCCGGATTCAGTCTGCACTATGTCGTGTGCTGGTGATTCAACCACAATGTGCGGTGACGCCTACATGGTTTCACTCTATGACACTGTGGGCGCCGGTGCGCGGGCCGCTCCAGGCTTCCCAGCAAACTACGTCGGTTGTCTCAAGGATTGGACCCCAAGAGTTTTACCCAACTTTACTTCTTCGAGTAACGCCATGATCGCCAATAACTGCCAATTGATCTGTAAAACTCAAGGATTACCTTACTACGGTACCGAATCTGGAAACCAATGTTATTGTGGAGCTACTCAACCCGCTATGACTACCACTTGGGCCAATGACGGTGATTGTAGTTATAATTGTGCAGGCAACTCGACCGAAAAGTGCGGTGGTAACTGGAGACTATCATTCTACGACGCCAAGTTTGCCGCCGCCGGTCCGTACGCTGTCGGTGGTTCAAGCCCTTTGGTTTCATCAACTTCCGCCAAAGCCTCGTCTACTAGCGCCGTGATCGTTTCGTCATCAGCCAAGGCTTCAAGCTCTGCTGCCGTGGTCCCGTCGTCATCATCCAAAGCTGCTGTCTCAAGTGTGGCGGCTACTTCTTCCAGAGCCGCTGCTTCGTCCAGCAAGTCAAGTGCTGCTGCTGTCGCATCTTCCAGTAGCAAGGCTGCTACCTCATCCAGCCAGGCCGCTACAACCAGTAAGGCCGCTACGTCAACTGCCGCTTCATCTAGCAAGGCCGCTACGTCGACCGTCGCT
>JALPCA010000429.1:0-11492 GCA_026538345.1 Cryptococcus sp. GC_Crypt_4 | reverse complement strand
TGTGGCAGCTACTTGCATGCTCCCTTGGCCCAGATCCGGTGAGGCTTTCGCATCGCTGGTTCTGCCTGCACTTCGATCTGTATTGGATTCTGTACACGTGCTCCAACTCCATTCGCAGACGCCAGGT
Source organism: Cryptococcus sp. GC_Crypt_4 (assembly GCA_026538345.1). Taxonomy (NCBI): domain Eukaryota; kingdom Fungi; phylum Basidiomycota; class Tremellomycetes; order Tremellales; family Cryptococcaceae; genus Cryptococcus; species Cryptococcus sp. GC_Crypt_4. Next base: position 11,365 of record JALPCA010000429.1, on the reverse strand, counting down.
ATCAAGCCCAAGAAGACCGCTTTGATCGGAGCAATCTTCGTCCCTGTGGTTATCGATCTTGGCTTGGAGCTCTCTCAACACGATCCAATGACGCAGCGTCTATTGCTTGATCTCCTGACGATAGTGTACTTTAAACACAACATACGAAATGTCGAGCTGTCCTCACTCAGCGCTCTTCAAGTCGTAGCGAATTGTGTAGCTTCGGAGCTTTGCGATCAAAATCGTCTCTTATCGATACAAGTGCTGCAGATAGCTGTTTCGCGCCTCGATAAAGAAAGCTTAGCTCGAGTCATACCAACCATCTTCGATTCCACGGCCCGTGTGCTTATTTCCGACACATCGAAGGGCTCGGCGGTGACGGACCAATTACGCGACTTCTTGCAAGTTTTGATACGAACCTTTGGTCGAACCAGACTCTTCGTTCAGCTATTCAAAAGCAAAAGCGGTGCTGCCGATTTCGCCATTCCGAAAACATTGATTTTGCTAAATGATCTTGGCAGCTCGAACAGAGACTCGATAGTCGACTTGGCGATCCAGGACTTATCTGATATCATCAAGCGAAGTCCTCCGACAGTGTTGCTAGTACTCAAATCTTTCGAAAGATTCTCGTCATTGTTGACTCGAGAGATCTCACCGGGGTCCGTGATCACCTTCGGTTCCTTCATCACTCGCTTGTGCAAACATATCGCAGAATGGGATACCTCTGAATTCGATCCAAATCCTCTCTTGTCGAGTTGCGCCCATGTCCTATCGCTTGGCGCTGGAGAGGAGAACATAACACTGCTTCACCAAATATCGACGGTACTCCATTTATGTCTTTCTCGCTTCGAAGTCAAGTTCACGCCGATATCTCTGCTGGTCGAAGCTTCCGACAAAGTTGCTCAGTATGGTGTAACGGAAAACACCGTTCGGACCGTCTTATTTGAGCTACTCGGATCGGCGCTTGGCGGCTCTTCAGTCGCGCCAATATCATTGCTATCATTACTGCGCTTCCTGACAGAAAGAGTGTTCAAAGAGTTCGATGAGAAGACCTCTAGGGAATTTACCCGACTTTACCTCGAAGGTGTGACTGGGTGCGTCGGTCTCCTCACGAGGAAACATCCGGCCCTTCGAGCGGCCGCAGTCGAAGCTGATGTGGTGGTATCTATCATGTCGTCAGCCGCCAAAATGATCATGCAGGCTGAACACATTTCAGCCGGTTCTCTTACAAAACACCTCACTGCCACTACCGATCTTGCGGCATCTCAGCAGCTTGTAATTTACGCTTACATTGTACTTGTCGCCCTTTCGATGGAAGAGCCCGATTTTCGAGCTAGCATCGTGGCTCTGTATCCCGTAATCGCTCGCGCCGCCTCGTTGTGTCTAAGAGGCAGTGCCGATCTACTGGCGGTACAAGACGCGGCCGGGGAAGGTGTTGATAATCTTTCGACCGTCTTTGTGATCTTCCGCTTGACATTATTATTCATGCAGGATGAGAATAGTGATCATGAGGCTGAAGCGAGAACAACGGCAAACGGAGAGATAGAGCTATTATGGTCGCGGATCTGGCCGGATTGGTACAGGCTGCTAAGCACGACGGCCGATCAGAATTGCATCAATGCCGTGAGTTCTAGATGCAGCTTGCCATTACTGATCTCGTCAAAGCCACTGCGTGCAGTATCGCACTCGATATTTCTCGACACTGTCACTTTCCTGGGTCACCTTCACTCTCCTATTCTCTGTCGGCATGCCGGGTCGATCTCACACGCCCTACGCTTGATTTCCAAGAGTCAAGGTACATCAACACGTAGCTCGACCAAACTTGCAAAGGCGGAAACTATGCTGAAGAACTACGGCTCGAATGATAAAGTAGACAAAGAGACGTTAGTCAAGGGTTTGCGAGTCGACTTATTAGCGTCGGAGCGGTTGAGGGGCCTTAGAATGAGCACCCGGTAATCAATGCTTTTCTGACTTCGAATGCAGCCTGAATCACGCAATTCGGTTACAGGCACAGCCGGGGGCAGAACAACGAGCCATCGACCAATACTGACCCGGGGCAAGCATAGTAATATTGGCTCCCAAGCTCACTCATACGACTGAATCCAAATCTCTCAACATGGTGCTGCTTCACTCTCTAGGCTACGCTGGATGGCAAATCTGGCGTTAGATACCAGCAAATCCCCTCTTGTCTGTCGGGGTCAATGCACCCTCGAACCAGTGTCATCCTCTATTGGCCAGTCTAACCACGCGCAACTACCACCACCGCCTTTCGTTCTCAGCACCAGGATTCTGTGAAACGACTAATCCACCAAGTCTTGATCCGACCGTGCGGATCGTCATTAGTTTGTCTTTCGCTTGACATGTGACCAAATTGAAACGACAGAGAGCCGAAACGATCGCCAACGTTATGTGTCGAGCCGAAGGAGCAAGCCTTTACGTTAGAATGCCATTTTGCACGATCATCGAAGTATACTGAGCCAGAGTCATCCGGAGCATATATCTTCAGTGTTATTGGTGTTGTAGCAATAATGTAATATGGCTTGATCGCAACCTCAGATTTCCTCTGATGCCAATCGGTGATAACGTCCACGTCTGTAGAATACCGGTGAACTACACCATGTAGATCCTCGTGTTCGAGTCCCATCACAGCTCGACATTTCCGCTCGGACAGTGTGCTTGAATCTTGTGACAACTCGGTTTCCGGAAAAGTGATGTCCATCCTAGTCCAAGGTAAATACGTGACACCGAACCCTGGCACGAATCTGAATTGGCTGCTGCCAGATGGTGGCGACAACATCAAAAAGCCAGGGTTCATTACCACTTGTCGGCCTGCCAATGTATCTGGGCGCGGGAGCTCACCAGCTTTTGAAACGATCATAGTCTCATCACGCGATATCGAAAAATCATTATCGTCGCCCAGCCAGGTGTCCTCATTTGGTGTGAATCCCAAAAGTTCGTAAGTCCCTAGTGACCGACACCCGATAATCATACGAGCGGGTGCCGATATCCAACTTGGAACATTCGAGGTAGTCGAGGCTGCGTAGCCATTGGTGTCTTGGTGTGGGAACATTTTACGCGTCAACTAAGATGTTAAAATATGCGTGATCTATGCATGCCCACTTTAAGTCTAATCAGCAGGATCGTCAAATGGGAATTCAAAGGCCTTCGAAAAGATCGATACAGCTTGTCACCCGAGTCCCCATAACCTCACCACAGTCGCCCTTTGTTCACAGATATCTCATCGAACTTTCGCGTAATATAGCTGGGAAATTGGAAGGCCCGAGTATAATATACCCCATGATGCGACGGGACCGAGAGTGCGTCTGCTTGACAACAAAGGACAGGCAGCTTGGCAAAACACGGCACATCGTTAGTGGAAGAACGATTCATGGCGAACAAAGGAGCTTCGACCGAATAGTTAAAACCGCCTTCGCTAATGCTTCGCTTGTTATTTGCTCTTCTCTTCCCGACTTCGATCCTGCGAATCACTGGCCCCACTCGCGATAATCTTTGATCTCTGTAATATCTGTCGATAAGCAACTCCCGGTGAACTCGAACTCGCTATGGCGTTTGCTATTCACCCTCTTCTTTCTACCTATCCAGGTGCCTCCTTTGTTCCCAATGGTAATTTGAACGGTCCTCATCTCGCCATTCGGTCTGGGGGAGATTCCAGTGGATATTGGGGACAAGTACCCCTTGAAGCCCCTCAAATGCCAGAATGGGGATTACCTCCAGCCGTAGTGGCGATGCAGGAAGGTAGAGGTACTGGGATTTACGGAATGACAGTACAAGGACCAGGAGGGATGCCATATAACTATGGGTGGCCCAAATATGGTCCGGTGAGTTTCATTCGACGTGAATCAATTTGAAGCGACTTGAAGCTGATCTGCCTGAGATGCCACTCAAACCGGAGTTGGGAGGATTTTGTGAGTACCACGATCCGCTTCCATATGTCTCTTTGTCAACGTCGAGTACTGACGATTCAACAGACGGAAAAATCAATCCTTATGGTCGAAGCTGGCCACATGGTTATTACAAGACTGTCCATTGAACAAGACTATCCATTGAAGGGGACAAGCACCAACAACACGAAGGAGCAAGGTCAGGCGTTGGAGTTGTCACTTCTCCAGAAGTTGTTTATGTACTATGTTCATGCTCGGACATCTCAGAGACTCTGACATATACGCCTTGAAAGTCGAAGAGAACCTGTTGCGTGTTGGTTCAACATCTACAAACAATCACTGTATCCCGTGCCTGAAATGGTTGGAAGCAGTCAACAGGATTTTGTTGAATTTTGTGAACTTGCATATCATTCATCAGTTACTCTACTCGTCACATCATGTCTGAAGCAGTTGTTCAAGATGCACCTCTTGACCTACAAGCCTTGGGTTCTTTCAGGTTTGAGAGAGTCCTGTCTGAGAGTGAGTCAGACCATACAACACCCTACCGGAGGCTGACGAGAGGATTAGGTACTTCCACTGGGTCAATCTACCTCCTCGGTACCCTCCACGGTCAACAAGCTATCGTTCATCTTCAGCGTACTGTTCTGGCTTCGGATGTTGCTCCCAGCATCGTTCAGTCAGGTCTCGAGTCATTGAATATCTTCCTCGAGAATCGACCGGTACGTCAATCGTTGATACAGACCATTTCATGCTAATGATGTAGTACTTCTCTGCCCACGGCTTCCTGATTCGAGGCGAAGATTCGACTCCTGATCTCCAGGTCAAAGTTATTTGGCCGGCTACCGAAATCCACATCAGGAAGTATTCTGCTCAAGAACGAATCATGATCGAGGAGACTCCGGAACTCTACGAAAAGGTCGTTGTTCCTTACATTGACTCGTTCCCTCCTGATAGAATTGAATGGTAGGTTCTCTCCATGTCACTGTCATTGACCATCAGGGTGTTCAATATCCTCGATGGCAAGAAAGAGGCGGATCGAGTCCTGTTCAAGGATGATGACGAGAGAAACGGGTTTCTCATCTTGCCTGATCTCAAGTGGGATCAAACCTCAGTGAACGCTCTGGTATGCTATCTCAAGCTATATTCTGCTTTGTATCCCTTTGTTAATGACATTCAGTACCTTACAGCTCTTGTAAAGACCCGTTCCATCAGGTCGTTGAGAGACCTCACCACCGAGCACATCTCCCTTCTCAAAGCAATTCGGGATCAAGCGAAAAAGATTGCACAGGAGAAATTTGGTGTCAATGGCAACAAGTTGAGAATGTTTGTTCATTATCAGCCCAGCTACTGTGAGTTTATAACTCTGTGACTAGTCTGACATTACACAGACCACTTCCATGTTCATATCGTTCATATCTACCATGAAGGTTTAGCCGGTATGATGGTCGGTCAAGCTCATCTTTTGGATGATTTGATTTCCTTGGTGAGTGATACTGGGTGTGAAAGGCCAATGCTGACGCCTGTAGTTGGAGCTATCCTCTGCCCCGCCCGAGAAATCAATCTTGGCCAGGATGACTTTCACTTATCCTCTTGGAGTTGAACACAAATTGTGTCCACTCCTCCTTGCTGGACAAGCGACTTTCCCGGAGTAACCGATATCCGCATGGTGTTCGTAGGGAGCCCGATCATATTGATCGGTCAGACGACATTCATCTGCAGGGTGCAGAAGCACCTTGAATCGCACTTTCTGTACGAAGGAGGTCTCGGTTGTTTTTAGAACGACAGAACCAGGACTACGTGTAGAAACACGTTCTGCGACCGAAAGTCTGTATGACTTTTATGCACGATCTGTGCATCAACCTTATTATGTTCCTCACTGTTTCCTTTCCACTCTCGAAGCGTAATAATCGCCTACTTTTCTCGTCGCCCAGTCCAACAATTCCTGCCCATTCTTCTGCTTTTCTTTCCCCTGTAATGATCTTGTTGGAGCCGTATCAGCCTCCTCTCCTATGACTATTTTTCCCACTCCGACGCCGAGTAGGTCTCTCATGACATCTTCCCTTTTCCCTTCAGGCAGTTGCACGTCTTTCACGATTTCCATCAACCCTAGCAATCCTCCCAACTCGTATATTAGACTTTTCTCGTCTGCACTACCAGGGTTGGGAGGAGTCAGAGCAGACAGGCGATGCAGTTTTTTTAAAGCTTGAGACGAGATCATGATAGGTGAGGATGAAGGAATGGTGGATTCAAGGGGAGTTAACGGTAGACCATATTCGTCGACCGGTATAGTGACATGTAGTGGATCATGGACGGTTGATTGATAGCGAAGATTATATGATCTGTTCAATACGATGGATAGTGCTGATCGAGCTGTCTTGTTGAGTGTCGAGGTACATACGGCGATCATGACGAAAACGATTGGATGTTCAAAAACAACATTTTATCGATTCACCTCCACCGACATTTGCTTACAGCCTTTCTGCTATACACATTCTCCCGTATCATTCAACATGATGGATCCTGGCCCGAGCTATACCGTATTGAGGATCAAGCGGAAAGCGACTGATCAACCCCTCTCGGCTTTTGGTGAGCTAAACCTTGAGAAGATGCCAATTCAGAGATAGCTCTGCTATACCCTCATTCGCCCATGGTAGCCGCTTGAAGGCTAACGGGTGATAGTGATCCAGGAGGAGCTCGACAAGACTGGAATATCATCTCGACCGAAGAAGCAGAAACGAGAAAGACCAGGCGCTCAATCAAGAGGACTCTTCAGGCTTGCTGAGACTGTACCGGAGACATGGCAGGGAAAAGGAGAAGAGGGGGATGTCCTGAGGGTGATTCATTCAATCACTTCATACGAAGGGAAGAGTTTTTGACCATGGAGTAGGAAAGGATCAAGGGATTACTATCGACTGAATCAATACCGGCAGAATCTGCTACAACACCCACAGTTCCTGCTCAACCCACTTCGCCAATACCTCAATCTTCAGCTGCTCAGACCGCTCGTCAGCAACTTCAATATAGAGTCGTACCGTCTAGTCCAAAGAAGAAGACTTTCCAAACGATGTTACCCCCGAAAGTAATGACATATGCAGAGTGAGTGAGCTTGAAGCTATACTGGATCGAGTTGAACCTATCGAAGCGAGAAGAATAAAGCTAGTGCCGCCCTGAACTTTGTTGATGCAGAAGCTGTTTCTGCTGCGGGACCATCGAAGACGAAGAGGATAAGTGAGATGAGTAAAGAGGAGGAAAAGGACATGGCAGCGTTCTTGCCCATGTTGGAAGAGTACCTTAGATGTGAGTCACGATCTTGGAGGGGAAGCTGATGACAGTGGAATCTCCATCAAAACCGGTGACGACAGCCAGAACATCGGCTATGAGATCAACGACAGCTTCGGAAGAGGAGAAATATGTTTACGATCTCTACTATCGAGATCTCAGAACGAATGGTACGTCAGCGCCCTTAGGCCTGGGAGTGGGAGATGGCGTGGCTATTGGTGCTCTGTGAGTGTGGTTTGGATCGATTGGCAGGATATTTCTAACTCGTACAGGCTTGGATATAGCGAAGAATCTCCTTCTTCGTCACCGGATAACTCTGAACCGGAAGATGAAGCGGACGAAGATTCGAATGACGAGGATTACTACCGGAATGACTACCCAGAAGACGAGGATGCCGATGAGGACATGCAAGGTTACAAGGACGCCTTTGATGAAGATGAAGAGGATTCAGAACAAGGAAGCGATCACGATAGAGGGCAATGGGACTATAGATGATTCACGGTTATAACTAGACGATGCTTTGTCCAGAAGCTGTACCATGCAATACTAATGCTGAGATGTGATTCTACAATTGACCAAATATAATACCCGTCATCCTATCCCCCTAAGCCCGTCGATACGCGACTACCTTTCTCACCTCTTCTTGCATCTTCCTCACTTCGTCCGTCTTCTCTTTACCCCAAACCTCTTCTGGAGTTTTATCCCCTTTCAAGCATTCCTTCTCGTGCTGCTTCGCATCATTCGGACTCATGATCACCACATTGTCCTCCGTCAATTCCCTATTCTTGTCCCATCTCACAGCATGAGGTTTCGCCAATACGACTTTCGGGCTAAAAGTCGATTTGCCGTGATTAATATCTTCAAAGATCAATCCCATATCTTCACTTGTAATCTCGATAGGACCTTGCTCGACTAATCCCTTCCATCTTGCTTCTCGTTCGGACAGGTTTCGGTGTAAGGATTGATACATTCTTCGACGATTCTTGATCTCCAATGGATCGGTTAATGGCTTGCCAGCGAGATCCAGTAATATCGATGTGGCGATATTCAAACCGAAGATAGCGGGTAGTGGGCCAAGTACAGGCAGAATCCTGACTCTGAAATCATCAAAGGCTTGTAGCTCCCTGACCGCTCCTCGTTGAAATTCTGCCTCGTCCAGTGGTAGCAGCTTCACCTCTCCTGGCGCTTCTGTCGAGTAGACTACTCTGCGTTGGATTCAGCTTGGCCCATGAGTATTGCTTCAGGTACTCACGGGATACCAGAAACTATACCTTCTATCCGTAGACGCCTTCGGACGGATCTAGCGAGCGGATCCTCGTATGTATTCGAGATATCACTGCACTCGCTTAGTATGGCGTCAGAGCAAAGAAGCTGAAACTCACGCAATCTGAATCCTGGTCGGATCCCTCTTCGCTCCTGAACCCATACTCGAGAACACCTTCGTTCCGCTCTTATAGCAATGAACCAAGAGATCCACTTTGGTCTCGATATTGTCGATGGCATCGACGACCCAGTCGGCACCTGTTAGTAAAGCCTCGCCTTCAGGTGACTTTCGCCATAGACCGACATGAACTTCGATCCTTTCGTACGTGAGCGGGTGCGAATCAGAATGTCAACAAGGAACTCACTCTGCCCATGGTGCTATTTTCTTGAGAAACTTCTGCATGGCTATCACTTTCGGCGTTCCCACGTCTTCGAGAGTTGCGCTTGCATGTCGATTTAGGGAAGACAATGTGGTGAGGTCGAACTTCAAGGCTCAGCTCAAGGCAATCTCGCTCTGATCAAGACTCACGTCGATCAGCTTTATGCGTCCGACACCGCTGCGATTTGTCAGTATAATCTACATTGGGGTCAATCGTCAAAACATTTACCTTCTCAGCAGCATCAAGGCACACCAACTTCCAACACCTCCGCAACCGACAACGACAACGTATGAATCTCGGATCTTCTTCATCGATTCTTCTCCGAAGAAATTGTAATTTCTAGTCAGCTACATCCTAGTTAGCTTCGCTGCCCATGACACCTTCTTGAAAGAATGCATCCCGAACTGACCTGTTCTCTGATCAAGCCCTCATCGAACCCCCCTTTTTTCCACTCCCGCACTTTCCTCCCTCCGCCATGTTCTATGCTCCCCTCATTATGCCTCTCTACCCTCTCCTCCGGTGTCTCATATCCTCTAGATCCATGCAGTTCTAAATCTTTCTCCCATTCCTCTACATCCTCTCCAACCTGTTTCTTCAATTTCTCAGTTTTGTGTTCTCGTCGAAGCGTTTGAAATGTCAAAATCAAGGATGATGTCGCTATCGATGTTGCAAGAACGGTAAGAATGAGAGTCTGGCGAGTGGATAGATGAGACGTAAAGGAGAGTGACATGGTAGAGAATGCCAAATCTGGCCGTAGATTGTATATGTACAGTTACAAAATGGAGGATCTATCAAAATACAAGATCTGTTGATTCCCCGCCTCCACTTCTGAGTATCTTGTCTTTCAACATCTACTTCGCTCATCCACTCGACATTATATTTGCTCATAGGCCGCTTTGCTGAGCTTAGGAGGCCTTCGGTGGATGGGACTAAGCATAAGGAAGAGAGTCCTTTTTTGGACAAGGTTGTAGGTAAGCGGATCGACATCGACCAGTATCTTCGTCGTCATGGTACAACCATCCTTCTCGCATCCTCGTGAGGCCGAAGCGAGCACTTCAGTTTCAGCAACACAACCCCTCGACACATTCCTAGATAACCAACATCAATCCTACTATGAAGAACTCTACAAATCAGAAGCTGTCTGTTTATGCATCTTACGGTGAGATTCTCAGATTTACAGATCATCAATAGGCACTGAACATGATAGTCTTTTACCACCTGTATGTCGACATATAGTCCTACATACACTATGGACATACTCTCCATTACGAGCAGTCGACCTGAAGGCACTGTGTCAAATGGAGATATCAACCTCCTTATCAGTGTGAGTCCAAGGTGATTTCTTACCATAAACATGCGCTAAAACCGTAGGCAGCGCCGAAGAGATAGTACGACCTGCTTTAGACCGGAAGATCTTTCATTCTTTACAGCACAAGAAGAACAAAATGGAATGGCCTTTCAACGATACATTCAAGCGAGGTCTACGGAATGCTCTGACGGGATTGTACGTCTCAAAACCTCTTGGTGATCATGCTGATAAAGTCAGGGGAACATCAAATTCCTTCGGAGTACCGTATGAGGGGGAATCATATAATGAGCCACCTTCGCAAGATGATCTTATCCGATATGGAGAGGATACATGGGAGGTATGTCATACACGGATTTCTGAACTGACGTGCAGTCAATCCTGCGATACATGGTGTCTTCCGGCTTGGGAGGAGGTCTTTCCGCCATCAAGCCAAGAAGGCCAGTCTTGCAGCTCCTATACTCAAGTGGACTCATGGCAGACAAGTGAGTGTTCATTAGGATAAAAGTGGCTTGCCCTAAACAGCTTAGTATGGATCAAACCGGACGAAATCCTTCGCTAGATAGATTGACTATAACGTCGCAAGGTTTCCAGTTCTTACTGGAAGATAGACAAACACAACTATGGCAGATATTGATGTTCTACTTGACATTGGAAGAGGTCAGTTTTGCCTTGATTGTGTCGACAAGTCCTGATGATTGATCAGGCAAATGAGGAACGGTCTGCAGAGACACTATCGGTGTTCTTCACACTAGGCTGTATGCAGCTGGGCCAAGTGAGTACATGCTTCGATATGATCGTTGAACCAACTGACACGTATCAAGGACTACTCGGCATCTCAATCCTTCCCGCGAGCGCAGTCCACTTTGGACGATCTCGAATCTTATGGGTTCATATATAAGCGGTCGAAAACAGATGGCGTCAAGTCCGATCAGTTTTATCCGACGCATTTAGCCACATCCCTTTGTTCTGGTGATTCTGTCAATCTCAACAGTCAGAGTGCCGATGAGAAACGGTTCCTGATCCTGGAGACCAATTATAAGATCTATGCCTATACTTGTGAGTCACTATTCGCATGGTCGTGCTGACATCTACAGCGAATGAGCTTGAAATCGCTATTTTGAACCTTTTCGTCGATATCAAGATCAGATACAGAAACTTAGTCGTCGGCAAACTCGATCGATCTCATGTCAAGGCCGCGATGGAGAAGGGAATCTCTGCGCATCAGGTGAGCTTTTGAGCTAAACATCCTGACT
>JALPCA010000428.1:0-11499 GCA_026538345.1 Cryptococcus sp. GC_Crypt_4 | reverse complement strand
GAAGTGTTGGGGTAGGTGAAGAAGGTCGAGTAACGGCAGGAGTAGTGACTGTCGAAGCGATATCAAGCTCTGACATTTGTTTAGAAGGTGATGCTGATGATGAAGACATGGTGTGGAATACAGTGATTGAACGTGTTTGATGTAAAGGCTACAGGTGGGAAAGATGATTGATAGAATGCAAAAAGTAATTTTCAAATGATCAGATAGATGAGATGATGATAGATTGACAGAGTAGATCTATGAACTGGCAAGTGAAATCATAGAGTATACGAAGAACTTCTGATCCCTTGCTATGCCACCCTCATCCACGATTCACTCCCTTCCCTCTTACCCCTCAAACACCCTCGTACAACCCAACAGATTGTCAACTGACACACCCTCGCTAGGCTAAAGTGTTTGAGACGGAACAGACGGAAACCCCGAAACCCATGTTAAAAGCGCTCCCATGTTTGAAAAGTGACGTCTTCATCCCCAACACCGACGTGAGAATGAAAATTTGTGACTCTTGGTCTACTCTGTTCACAGCTTGAAAGCGCTGTTCCGAAGTAGATTAGAAATTTTAAACCATCCAAATGACGTCAATCAGTAATAAAATCCCTTTTATTACCGGCGGTTAGATAAAACATTTACTATTACCCTGACATGTGCATCTCTTTCAACAGACTTTCTCCTCGGGCTATCTACCTACAGACTGGATAAGCGAGTGGGAATCTCAAAAGATTAAGAGGGTACAATCGATTGTGTTGTTGTCGTGGCTTGTTCAGCTCCAAGCCCAAGCACACACCCTACACTACACCCGTTGGAGCTGTATCCGATCTAAAACTCATTCCGTTTCATGCGTCACGGGGAGTCGTCTCATGGGATACTAAAATTTGTTTCTTGGGGTCCGGTCGTATCTTGGCTCAAAGACCGACTTGAACCGGGTGTACATCCCTCTTCGTCATTGTACTCGTTTGCTTTGTTTTGTGTCTTTCTAAAATTCAACTTTCAACTTTTATCATTCAACACCAAAAACGACTTGTATCTATAGCAAGTATCAAACTAGACCCTATATCACTGTATCTAAATCAATTCAAACATCCAATCCATCACCATGTCCGTATTCACTAAACAAGCCTTCACCATGTCGGCCATGCCTTCACCAGCAGGTTCTGCCGCTCCTTCAAGAGCTCCATCTCGACGAGGTTCATTCGCGTTTCAACCTTCAGGAGCTATGACTCCAGCTGCTGATCCTCATATCGTTGAGATCAACGTCGAGTCCGTGTTGTTCGACATGGATGGAACTTTGATCAATTCTTCTCCAGCTGTCGTTAAAGCTTGGGAATTGTTCGGAAAGAGCTATGACCTTGATCTCGAGGATATCCTCAGATGTGAGTGAGAATTGAAATCTTTGTACCACATTTCGCTGACGGAGATAGCCGCCCACGGTATGCGAACCATTGATGTCTTAAAGAAGTGGTGTCACATTACCGACCCAGAGACGTTAGAGAAGGAAGTTGTTCGATTTGAGACTGCCATTTTGAATGCTGCCGAGGATATGGGTAAAGCATCTGGAAAGTCTGGTATTCAAGTCCTTCCAGGTGTCGAGAAGCTCCTCCGAGATCTTGGAGAGGAGACTGACTCTGCCCGAAATGGAGAGGAGAAGTGGGCTATCTGCACAAGTTGTAAGTGGATTTGCAGTTTTATAGATGATATCGTCGCTGATACCCTACAGCCACCTACTTCTATGCCGGTAAAGCTATCCCAATTGCTGGTCTTCCAACACCAAAAGTTTTCGTCACTGCCGATTCCGTTACCCGAGGAAAGCCATTCCCTGACCCATACCTACTTGGTGCTGCTGGATGTAACGCCTCTCCTTTCGAGTGTAAGTCATGACTAGTCAACATTTTGAATCTTGGTCTGACTCGTATAGCCCTTGTTGTCGAGGACGCTCCAACCGGTATTCGATCCGGTAAAGCTTCCGGTGCTCGAGTTCTCGCCACATGTACATCTCACGACCGAGAGGAACTCGAGAAAGAACGACCTGATTTCCTTGTCGAAGATTTATCAAAAGTACAAGCTGCATGGGACGCATCTACCCAAACTTTCAAACTTATCATCGAACAACCTATCGATCGAGTATCCACCAAAGCTACACCAGACGTCACACCAGTCGTTACACCCGCTGGATCACGAATGAATTCATTCTCAGGTGGTTTCTCTGGAGCTATGAAAAATATGTTTAGTAAAGGATCAGACGAGTTGACTGGAAATGATTCGGTGGTTGGATCTCCAGCTCAATCAAGACCTGGAAGTCCACCTAATGAGGAGTCGGAATCTTCTTCCAGCGGTGCCAACCTTGGTAGAAGACCGAGTGTCCAAGGTGTTACTACCCTAGAATCTTTCAAGAAAGCTCTAGCGGGTAACGCAAGGAAACAAAAGGCAGAGGTTGATTTAGAGGAGTAGGTGATAATGTGCGATTTCGCAACGAGACAGACAACCATAGATCATAGACAGACCGATAACCATTTTCATCATGCATTGTAACCATATTGACAGCGAAGGTTGGACTATTGATTTGGCCGGATGCGATCTCCTTTTGCTGATATATGCCTTTGGGTTATATTCCTCCTTTGTTCCGGAGATCCTTTGATCTCGCTCCGTAAGACGATCACCTCGATAGCCCTGCTAATGATTTGAGTCTCCATCTACAAAACATAGAGACCTCCATGCGCATAACACGAGCTGATAGCTTTAACCAGATGACAGGACTATTATGGTTATCTGACGCTTCGCCTTTATTCTTCTATTCCCCTATTGCAACCTACTTCGCGGGTACGACATCACAATGTTCTTGGATAGGGAATATAGATCCAAGTGGTGTTAGTCCGAATAACACTTATCACCTTACAACAGGATCGGCTGGTGTGATCCTACCATCTATATATGGTATGTCCTTCTTTCTTCACTCATTTCAACCACCTGTTGTATTCTTCTCCATCCGCTTTCGCACTTGTCCTACCGTCCATATAGAGATTTATGACATTGACTAAACATCAGCCACCAGCTTCACACCTATATGGCAAGAATCCGAATCTCCAGGTTATAGCACCCTTCTTGGAATTGGCACGTCGCCACCGAAAACATGGATTTCCGGCCAGAATTACTCTGATTTTAGTGATTTCAATACTCAGACATTCACCTTGACTGTCGTTTGTCCAACGGGACAATGTCCAAATGATCAATTTGGCTTTCGAGGTGCTTGGGTAGGTACACAATGGGGTCCACCGGGGTGAGTTTGGGAGTATAATCTCTATGTCATGATGGGGTGAATGGAAGGGTATGGAGGAGCTGATACGATTTAGGGCGACGCTGGATCAGGTCGTGTTGGATGATTCGTCACCAGGTGCCAAGTATACAGGAAGCTTTCGGCCCATGTCAGCGGCTTCACCAGGTGATGGAATTTCAATAGATCCGAACGATTACGGAGGGACGTTGTCAGCTACTTCCTCTGGTGGCGCATCAGCCACTGTCACTTTCAATGGTAAGCTATAGTTTCCATCAACACTGTATCACCATTCTCAACATTTTCACCTATCGAGTCAGAATCTGATGATGGATAGGAGCATCAATCATCGCCCATGGAGTCACAGGACCATCTACAGGTCTTTTCAGCGTAACACTAGACGGATCGATCGTAGCCACCTTGAACGGGTATAACGATGTGATCACACACAATGTCGTCTTGTTCTTCGCTACCAATCTTGATACTTCCCAACCACATACATTGATCTTGACTGCCCTGGACGGTTCTCCAAAGGGTTCTGTAGGGTTAATCATAGATAATTGGACGATTTATGGACCACAAGGATCGACGAGTTTCGCGTGAGTACAGTTCAGTTCCTTATAATCTATGATAGCTTGTTAGCCTTGTTAGCCTTGAAACCACGCAAGTATACTAATATTAGTAGAGGAGCTACTGCCGGTGTAGTGACGGTCGTTCCAAATTCCAGTACTACGTCCGTCGGGATTACTCAAACTTCAAAACCAACACCGGTATTCCCGACATCTTCAGCATCAGGAAGTCCTGTCCCCATTGAAAATCAAGCTACAGGGGGAGGATCACCTAACGCAGGTTTAATAATTGGTGCAATAATAGGGGTTCTAATCGGATTAGTATGTCAATAATTCCCTTATCACTTACTACCATATCCTCTTTCTTTCAACGTCAATTCATCCAGCTAGACCAGCTTGAAAAAGAGAATAAGGTCTTACTAATATACTGACCATTCCAGTTCCTGCTTCTCTGGTTATTCAGTAAAGTCTCACCTGCTTTCAAGAAGAAAGAAAAGAAATTAAGTCCATGGGATGAAGCGAATTTACTTCAGAACATGAAGAATGAAGAAATCCATATAACGACAGTGGCAAAACAACGTTATGTTTATCGTCAGTATTGGTTTTTGATTTACTGATTGGATTACTGATGATGTGTAGCGGGATTAATAGCTCATAGTGAGCTGAAGAAATAGGAGGGAGTGAAGTCAGATTGGTAAAAATTAAGAATGTCGATATGAGTACGAACGAGATCATCTCAAGAGCGAGGGGAGAAGTTAGACGTCAATTCACGGTCGATCAGTATTGAACCCAGTACAACATGCATAATCAAGATTCTCACCATCCTTGCGTCTGGCCCATTCCATGTAAGATCCTCTCTATCAATGCTCGTTTCGTATACTGTTCTCTGGCCAGAGATCGTATTGACTAAAATCATCAGGTTATGTCCATTTCAAGCTTTCAAGTCAAAATATCTCACCTTTAAAAACCTATCTAAATCAATTCTCTCATTATCCAATGCTCTCGTCAGATGATATATCGTATCTTCTATCGCGTTATCTTCCGCCACGAGATCTATCAACCTAGACATGGTCAGCTTTCTTATTGATCCGATGAACGGCCTGCTGTACTCACTGATTATGTACAATAGATATACCACAAACCACCTCATCTACACTAATCTCACCCTTCTGTTCTAGCTCTACCACTCTATCTTCTCCTCTCATCACTAGATCGTCCATCTTTTTGCCAACTGAATCACAAACTTTCTTGACTGCTTCTAACCTTGCCATTTCATCGCGAATCGCCGGTTCTCCACTGACTAGATCTTCATGTCTCTCGATCAGATGTTGTCGGTTGGCCTGGAGAGAGTGTAGGAGTGGAGGAAGCGTGGCATTGAGGTGGGGTAGGAGGATCGAGTGGAGGTGCAGTAGAGACGGAGGAGGCGGTTTGGAGGGCGGGACTGGAGGAGGAGCAAGGGGATTGGAGGGAATAGGAGTGGATGTCGAGGGAAGAGAGGAGGTACTGTCATTAGGCGAGGAAAGGAGGTCGTGTGTTGGTCGATCTTGAGATTGTGGTGCTCGCTGTTGTATTTGGTGTGGCGGTAACTGAGGTTGAGGCTGAGATTGAGACTGATTGGGCACCTGCGACTGAGGGGTATATTGAGGTTGCATCGGCGGAGGCGAAGCATAAGGATTATGTAGTGGATATGGGCCTTCCGGTTGCCCCTGATACGAGTTTCCCGTATATTGTCCCTGTACGACAGGTTGGGGTTGTTGAGGAGGATAATACCCTACCTGCGGACCAGATCTCGGCACATCCTGTTGATATTGAGGTTGAACTGACGAGCCAGATCCACCTTGTGGTTGCGGTATATGTGGTCGCTGAGGCGGTGGGGGAGGTCCAGTGGATGGGGACCCGGGTAGTTGAGATGATTGGCGGAATGGCATCTGTGTAGGTCTAGCAGTTAAAATAGGAGATTGGGATGTCGGATAAGCGGATGAAGCAGATGGGGATTGTGGATAACTAGCCGATGCTTGTCTAGAGTGAGATGGGGGATATCCCTGAGGAGGAGGAGTGGGTGCAGATCGATATTGTGGTAATGACTGTAAAAGATGAGCATATCTCTTGTCCTGATCGCAAAAAGCTTACATCTGTTTGAATACCAGGTCCGAAATTCGGACGAGCAGGAGGGGGTGGTCCTTGACCAATCACACTAGGTCCTGATTGATCGTACTGAGAGGTAGGTCTCCCTGAGGAGGCGATACTCGAAGGCTGCATTTGACCCGGCGACTGGGTAGGAGAACCCCTCACGATTACCGGACTAGCGTTCTCAGGTGGTTTTGCATATACCGGTGGAACAGCTGAGAATACCGATATCAATTGTTTGATCAGGTTCTCTATTGCCTTTTCCTATACCCGTTAGCAGACACTCCAGGCGATACATGATGCACCGGGGGGGGGACATACAGGCCAAGAAGACCACCATTGTCCTACTATCTCTTCCTTAACTCTTCCACCAGGATCTACCTCTCTACCTTTTCTTACGCCCATATCTTTAGTTGGGACCACAAAAGCGAGTGGAGGAGATCTGGGATATTCATATGGAATCCAAAGATAGATGGGTATTTGATAGGTAGATCCTCGAAATGATATCGGTAGTGTTCCATGAAGCAAGAGTAAGAGGGCAGTATGGCCTGTATCGAAGGCTAGAATAAGGATAAGCTCTCGTCTTGTATCCCTCAGAATCTGAAAGATTTGACTCACTAAACGCATCTGTCTTGACGGAGAGGGTCCGGCGGGACTTGAGTATATCGAGCACTTCAGTCAAGATCCGATCACGAGATGGATACGGTCGAAGAACGTTCTGCAGCCAATCTCGAGTGAGGTCGAGGTTCGACATACCGGCTCACTTTCAGGCCGCTGTTCTCTGACTTGAGGAGATCTCTATATTGTACAGCTGAGGGTCGTTCTTTACACTGACCAAATACCAAGACATATCGTCAATACCTCTATCACCATCACGAACCATTCCACGCGGAGGTCGCCGATCATCACGTGATTTACAACCAGATTTCCAGAAATCGCTTGACCTTCTCTAAATATTTGTTGTTCTTTCTACACTTATCTACACCAGCACTCACATCACTCCATCATGCCAAAAGAACAAATTAGAAAGAGAGGAAAGAGGAAGACGAAAGGTCAAGCTGAAGATGATTTCCCTGCGGCGTCTACTGCAGCGATAGTCGCTCCTACACCTATGGCTATCCCGGAACCTGTCGAGGAAGAGCCTACAGCTGGACCTTCAACCGGCGGTATTCATCCTTCACGACTGGCGCTCCTCTCAGGTAGAAGAGCTCCTCCGCCGCATTTGGATCCTGGTGTGCTTTCGAGTGCAGCAGAAGGTGGTCAAGGAGAAACTGAAGGAGAGGGAGAAGGAGGTGCACAGTGGATCAGAGGACCAAGGACAGAATCCGATTATCCGTTTGGTGTTCTTGATCCAGATTTAAAGGCATATTTCAGGAATGTAGATGATCAGATTAAAGATTGGGAAGGTGTCAATTCCATCGGAGAGGAAAGAGAGGGTCAGTGTGATCATCCCGAGGAGACATGGCTGATGTGGGGTAGACCGACAATTATTCTTGACTTCGGTTCTTGGAGAATTAAGATCGCACGAATTGGAAGTAGCGACTGATCCAGATACTGCAGTGGTTCTAGAAAGATTACTACCGTCATTAGGTGATTGGGGAAGAAGAGTCATAGGAGATGCTTTTGGAGATAGTTGGGAAATCCTAATTCGACATAGATTTGGTAGTCATGTGGTTCAGACATGGTTGAGTCTAGCTGCAGATACTCTTGATAGAGAGGTAAGTATCTGTCTACCAGAATTCTAGCCAGTTGATCGTAATGCTTACCCCTTTTCCAGGCGAAAGGCGTCTATCCACCTCAACATCACGCTCAGGATGAATCCGCAGAGGATGGAACATTGCCGACCATGTCTGAACTCGTCATTAAACTCATTACACTCCTATCTCCCACCATTCCAACTCTACTCACCCATCCTCACGCCTCACCACCCCTCCGACTACTCCTTATCGTCCTTACGCCCAACAAGCCTATCCCAACTCTCGATAGTGAAGGATCTCAAGGAAATCTCATTCGATCGAAGAAATCTGGGAAGTATCGTAAAGGGCAATCAGTCCAAGGAAAGTCGATATTCGGCGATGAAGATGAAGAATCGAAAGGGAAAGGAAAGGCCATCAGTAGGGCTCTACCGGAAGAGATTGTTGAGGCAAAGAAGAGGGTCATTGAGGATCTGATGAAGGTCGTGAGTGGAGTTGAATGGAGGTCAATGGGTGTGAATGGAGTGGGAAGTGCTGCTGTTCAATTGCTATTGGAGCTCGAATCGGAGGACGGATCAGCGGATAAAGCGGGGTCTTTACTTGATCATCTCACTGAAGGGCTGGTCATGCAGATTGGTGAGCCACTCGGTACGCTCACACCGGCCGGAGCTGACCTCTACAGCCGAGTCCATTCCACTCACAAACAGAGAATACCCCGCATCATTACTCACCACACCAGTCGGTACTCGACTATTGGAGACGATTCTGAAAATCGCCCCTGCCCCGATATTCACACATATCTGGAACCTTTACTTCATAGGTAAAGTCGGTAAATTCGCTGGTCACCCTTATGGCAACTTTGTGATCGCTCAAGGAGTTTCAAGGCTCGATCAACAAGGTATAGAAGATGCCGTCAAGGAATGTAAAGCTGTTTCTGGAGGAAAGAACTTGATTAGTGAGTAGAGATCTGGTCGACGGAGGAAACGAACTAATGTTATGCAGAAATG
This sequence comes from Cryptococcus sp. GC_Crypt_4, assembly GCA_026538345.1. Classification (NCBI taxonomy): domain Eukaryota; kingdom Fungi; phylum Basidiomycota; class Tremellomycetes; order Tremellales; family Cryptococcaceae; genus Cryptococcus; species Cryptococcus sp. GC_Crypt_4. The sequence continues at coordinate 2,837 of JALPCA010000428.1, read as the reverse complement.
GCACGAACAAGTGCTTTGCTAGCGCTGGTACACAGGGCGACGGAGCTGAACGCCTGTCAAGCTTCAGTGAATAGTGTAAGTGCCATACTTCCCTCTTGGAACAATCGCTGACCATTATCAGCTGGTGCAGACTGCGCTCGATCTACCTGATACCGAGAAGTCCATGCTTGTACCATGTCTGATGGCTCTGAAGACGTATCCGGTGAGTATACATTGATCTTCAGATATATGGGAATGACACTGACTCTCAGATGTACCAATCGATCAAAACCGGTAAAGCAATCGAAGACGACGACGTCCCTGTACCGGAAGGGATCCTCGATGCGAGTGCAGAAGAAGCTGCTGCCGCTGCTGCTCGATTAGCAGGATGGCAAAATCGACGTAACCCAAAAGCCAAGAACGACGATCTATCGCCCAACATCCAAGGATGTCTGCTATTACAGGCCATAGTGCAAATGCCGGGGGGTAATCAGCCCGTTCTAGATAGGTCAGTCTTCTGAGCAATTCCTTACCGATCAGACATTGACAAAAGAAATAGTCTATTATCGCAAACAGTGGAACAACTTCTTGAATATGCTTTCAGTCCTATTGCCTCGCGTCTCTTTGATGCAGTTTTGACCACCGAAGCGGTTTTACCGAAATACAGACGGAAATTGATCCAAGCGTTCATGGGACATTACCTACAAATGGCAGAAGATCGGTTAGGTAGTCGAGTCGCAGAGACCATATGGGCTAAAGCCGATGGGTTTATGAAGGTCAGTCCCTCTCCTTACTCTACTATCCATGCTATGTTGAGATTATACTAATTTCTTCGCAGGAAAAGATCGCTAAATCCCTGATATACGATGCGAATCAACTCGCCAGCTCACAATTTGGTCGATTCCTAGCCAATAAGATTGATCTACATCTTTTGGAACGAAGACCAGATGAATGGCGAGTCAAACATCTAGGAGTAACTGCTGGAAAACCCAGACCGGGTAAAGCACAAGGACAAGTCTTTGTGAAAGGTGGAAATACCATGACCGACGCGGAGGAGCAAAAGGAAGAGGAAGAGAAGGAGGACAAGAAGGAGAAGAAGGAGAAGAAGGAGAAGAAGGAGAAGAAGAAGCATGATCGGGATGAAATCGACGACATGTTTGAAGGAGTTGAAAAGAAGAAGAAGAAGAAATCTGTACAGGTATAATAGACTTCGACCGTGATTACTCGAGTTCGCTTGACATGAAGCATATGCATGCTTTAACCACTTTGATTCTGACATGTCTACATAACGCATGACGACCTTTCTACTCTGCTTTGGCTCCCAAGACTCTAAGAGTTCGATCCATACCACTGACGACGATTTCTCCTCCCAACTTTCCAAATCTAGCACCTGTAAGAACTCCCGCATTATCATCAAACTTGAGTAATTCATCCCATGTCTTGTTTGCATATACTCGAAGATCTGTTCCTGCGACACTGAGGAATTGAGCTGAAGTGTCAAATCGAACCTCTGAGATAGTGTTTTCAGCCGGTAAAGACCATGTAGAGAGGATTGCGAGTTTCCGTAGATCAAAGATGTTGACGGTAGGGTCGGTGTTGGAAGCTGTAGCGAGGTAATAACCGTTTTCGGAGAATGAGAGGGAGGTGAGAGGAGAAGAGTGGGAAGATAAGGTAGCGGCAAGGGAAGATGATTGTCGAGCATCCCAAACTCGGACTGATCCGTCTTTTGTTCCACCAGCATGTAACAATCCGTCAGGGTGACCGGCGAAGGAGGTGTAACTGAATGAACCCTCGACGCCTTGTACTGGAGTATATGTGATGACTTCTTGAGCAGTCTCGAGATCGTAGATGGACCAAGTGGAATCGGCGGATCCAGCGCTAACGTAGCTTCCAGATGGGTGAACTGATAGACCAGTAATCTCTCCCTTGTGCCCACTCAATGTAGCCTTGGCAGCCCATTTACCATCAGTCTCACCCCAAACTCGAACGGTCTTGTCTGCACTAGCGGAAATCGCCAAGTTACCATCGGTGGATTCTCGGAAAGCGACATGTGTAACTGGTTTGGTATGGCCCTTGAGTGTACCGAGAACTTTCGATGATTCGAGGTCGAAAATCTGAACGACCTTGTCGGCTCCACCAGTGACAACAGTCTTTCCATCTGCGAGGACATCGACAGCGGTGATTCCAGGAGGCTTGGTTGCGTGTAACGATGGCACATGATTGATTTGTGTGTATCCTTTCACAGCCTCGGCATTAGCATAACCCGGAGCTGGCTTTCGCTTCTTCCTGGTGGACGATAGGGCCTGGTTGGTCTCCATGAATTTAGCCTCGACCTCCTTTGGCAATCCTCCTTCTGGGGCCATCTCAACATCCTCAGCGGGTGCATCTTGAGGAGCTGAAGCAGAGAAACCCATTGTCTTTTGCAGTGATGTCAAGGCTCTGAATTCTATTAGCCTACAATTCTGTCAACCACTCAATACTTACTCTCTTGCCTCATCTCTCTCCCGCATAATTCGAGCAATGACCCTCGTAGCAGCATCTTCTCGGTATAATGAGTTGGCAAGTTCTTGTCTGATATTCATTAGCACACTGATGTCAAAATACGCTTGATCCAACCCACCTCGAGCTTTGGTATGATTTCTTGATCTCCAGTGACTCTAGCATGATAGCATCGTATTCTGATTGAAGAGCGGTGAGGAGGGCCGGGATCGAGGTCTGGTTGGCAGGTCGAGGTGGTAGAGTTGAAGGTTCTAAATATAATCAGTAATTATCCTCAAGACATCCTATTGTTGTCGGGACATCCACACAATCGATCTCCAAGTATAACCCAACTCACTAGCTTTGACATCTATCAGATC
>JALPCA010000427.1:0-11507 GCA_026538345.1 Cryptococcus sp. GC_Crypt_4 | reverse complement strand
ATACGGCAAAACAGAGATTGATGATTGTCGCTTGGTTGTTAATCCAAAAATCGAAGAGTAGCAAGATCAAGCTAAGTAGGTTAATGAAGTATTTCCCGGATCAGACGGAATTGCAAATGCGTCAACGATTGAAGATCAAGGGAAATGTAAGCTAGAAAGTTCTCATAAAAACCAAGAAGCTGACAGATTATAGGAATTCCTGGTATTTTGCCGAAAACCCGGTCCGAACCAAGGACATTGGCAGCTCAACCCAGATTACGATTTCCCTACCGAACGTAAAGATGTTTTAGAGAGATGTACACCGGAAGCAGCAATGCTATACGAAGCTATGCAAGTCGGCGCCCGACATCTACACGACGCGGGATACTCCAAAACGGCAGAAGGGAAAGAAGAGGATGAAATGGGAGATGAATCTGGATTGGATATTGAACAACAATTGGCTGTATGGAGAACTACGTTGAATTACAAGAAGGCGGAAGCGCAGAAAGCCTGGTTGATCGTTCATGGAGAAGGGGAGCCGACGGGTAGAGGAGAGGGATTCAGCTTTCTCAAAACGAATATGAAGGGGTATTTCTTGAGAAAAGGGGAGACGGAGCAAGGAAGGAGATGTGAGCCTTATACGTCTCGATTAATCCATTGATAGCTAACTCTTACCAGTGGAAGCGGAGGCTAAGGCGAATGGAGAGGTAGTTAAGATCTCGAATGCGGCTCAACAGCAGATATACGAAGAGGAGAAGAGAAAAGTTTGGGATTTACAGAGCAGAGCTCTCAGTAACCCGAACCCACCTGAACTACGACCTGAAGACGAGCTTGAGAAACCTACAATCACACCTGCGATAGGACCGCGATTCGGGCGAGGAGATAGTACACGAGCAAGGTCAAGGGGTGTTTCAATGGCAGCTACACCGCAATATGGTGAAAGTCCAAGGGATATGTCCCCTTCGGCATTCTCGGGGGATGGCGAAAGTACGTTTACGGGCAATGCCGGTGCCGGTAAAGTCATGAGGATTAAACGAGTGGTGAGTCACGTCACTTTTGGTTTTAATATCGATGAGGAGCCTAATGCGGGACAGGTCAAAGGGAAAATGGTCGTGGAAATTGTACGAGACCCGGCTGTCATTCGGTCATATATGAAACGAGTCGAAGAGAAGAAACTCGCTTATTATATGAAACATCCAGATGAGTTGATGCCAAGTGGTGATAAAGAGGAAGATGAGATCAAGAAGGCTGCGTGAGTGTTGGCGAGCTTCCAGTTGGATGACGTACTTACATCTTCAGCCTCCGTATGAGAGTTGAACAAACTAAGAAGAATCAACAGAGGCGATTGGCTAGGAAGAAGCAGGAGAGAGGTGAATTGGAGGTGTATGCCGAAGGCGAAGATCACGGGGTAAGCTCACTTTTCCTGGCCTACACTGCAGAATTGACTATGTGTAGAAACGTAAATGCGGAGCTTGTGGTCAAGTGGGACATACTCGTAGGTTCAATTCTACCGTATTGGATACACAACTAACCATAATCCCAGGAGCCAACAGGATGTGCCCCATGTTCAATGCGAATTCTATTGGTCCTTCGCCGGGCGGTGGAACGCCTAATACGCAAACTCCTGGAAACTACGGGATGCAATTCACACCTATGGATACTGCCATGACGCCGGAACAAGGACCTGGAACGACAAGTTTGAAGATCCGTCTGGGAGTGGGCAAGTAGGAGTAAATGGGGATGAGTTTGCCTTGGTAGAGTATCCCTAAACTGGACATTTCTCTTCAATTGAGGTCACATCTCCTCAATGTATAATAACGACTATAACGTATGTATCTTGCTGTATCATATGTATAAATGGGTCACCTCGACTTGCCTACTTTTCACGTTACATCTCGTCAGTGGCGTCAGAGGGTACGATACCACGGACCTTTTTGAGTTTCTTAGAATGCTTTGCAGTTGGATTTGTTCCAATTGCAACGACAACTCACTCGAGGAGAAGTACAGCTCAAATGACATGTACTATGAGTACCTGGTCGCCCAAGCGGGATCTTCACGTCAGGAGGTAACTGACGAATACACAAGTCACTTGGCTCGGAAGCCGATTAAGAAGATAAATTCTGTCATCGACATCAATACCTCGTCAAGATTGTCTTTTACAGGTACTCCTCCAAGGTCACGGCCAAGGTCAAGGTCAAGGGTGATAGATGTGTATACGTGTATCAAGATATTGTGATATAGACCGGAAGGACCGGAAGAGAGACTGATTGATGCTTACCTCAGTAACCCCTTATTCTAGGTCGACTCGTTCAGCTTCACCCCCTGCTCAAACGACTTCAACTTGAAAGTAGATACCGACGTACGGTCCTCTCTACCCGTTGGGCATCCGGGTATGGTCTGATGACTCTATCTTACTGGTATGGCGACTACATCTCTCAATACATCGTAAGTAGATTGAAAATCCAATAAAGCCAGTCCAGATGATAATCCTAAACAATATTGATCGTTCCTGACTTCCTCCTGTGATGTGATCCATTCATTCCGCGATATCCCCGTAAACACCTCTCTTTCTCCTCGTTCTTGTGTATACGACGTAGTGACTGCGACCCCCTTTCGGACGTACGGACGTATGAGGAAAGAAGGAAAAGTGTGAGTGTGTTTGGTTGATGAGGTACCAGGTCAACGGATAGCTATCACGTCCTCAACGTCATTGACGTTAGATATCCTCCTTCCCTTCCTCCCGCAGGAAGTTTCAATTCATAAATTCAGAAGGCGATCTATACAGATTTCTTCGATATCACCTGCGACTTTTGAATTCCTTTGTGAATAGCTTTGGATGGATATCAGCTTTTGGTTTTGGGTTGAACTGTGGATAGATCTGTAGAAGCATATTTGGACCCGAAAAGACTTGGATTTCTTGGTGAGTCGAGATTAACGGTATCTGTGTGTATTCAGCTGATCAAGATGTTTCCTCGTACTCTTCGTACTCTTCGGCTTTTCCTTTGGACGCATCTTCTACGCTTTCACAATCTCACTTCACCTGAATACAACCTCGACTTATCAGCACAGCATTATCTAGATCATCTTCATCATATGCGACGTAGGCGCTCATTTGGCTGCATCAAGTGTGAGTTGTGTTCTTTTGATGGGAATCCAACTCTTCCTATCCTTCGGGATGGTCATTGACATGATCCGAAGTGGCGATGAGATACTGATGATTAGTCTTCATCTTCTTCGACACTTCACTTCGTCAACTCGTTGATTCGAGAATAAAGCGGTGAGAAGCTCCCGCAGAAAGGAACCTAGAACTCCTTTCATCGTGAGGGCTTTGAACTTTACTATGATGACATGACGCTGATCCAACACAGATTCCATCAAACACACCTTTTACTCTGACTTTATCACATGGAACTAGCCTTTGGATCATCATTCAATGCTTGCATCTACACAACCTCAACCACCACACCTTCTCAACGCCTTTCCCGCTTATCACCCTTCTTCAACTACAATGTCATCTTCTTCTCCACATCCTCATGCTCTACCTCGTTCACAGGTGAAGTCAACAACCCAAATCTCGGGAGGAGAGAGCTCTCATACGACATCATCAACCCCGGGGAAAGGGATCAAAGGGTTATTCTCCAGATCAAGGGTTTCTTAACCTGAACCTCAAGATCCCACAATCCGCGCTAGGTTGAGGTCGATAATAGGGGATAGTAAAGCTGGGCCATCTAGAATTGCTGGGAACGCCCAGAGGAAGGATTGTTCGCTGGAATCTGGTGATGGAGAAGCAAACAAGACAGCCAGGAAAACACCGATTAGAGGAAGTAACGGACATGCGCTCTACAGACCGCCGACGCCAGATCAGACCAAGAGGAATATTCGATTTGGACCATCGTTGTTACCTGCAATCCAGAAAGGGGCAGATGGGAAATGGCAACAACCATCTTTATCACGGGGATCACTATCGACTTCGGCGCTAGCGTTGTATGCACAAGAGGATAATGACGATATCACAGCGGAATCAAAGAAAAAGGATACTGACAGAGGTCACAAGAATGCTTTGTCGGTATTTTTTAATACGAAAAGGAATGAGATCAAGGAGGATGTACCTGACAAAGTGACTCAACGGCCTCGAGTGGAGAATAGGTCAATATCGGATCGTCCAGCTCATATCGTGTCAGCGGCAGTTTCACAGGATGGACCTGGAAGTGCGTTCTCATGGCAACAAATTTCACACGAAGAAGTACCGACTAAACCCGCTGTTACATCTCCAACGCGACCAATTCGGACGTCGACAGTGACTCACGGCTTGAAATCAGCGGATTTACAACGGAGAGATGCCACTAAATCTACGACAAATGTTCAAGAATCGCCGGGTCGTCCCAAGCCGTCCATACAAGATCCGACTGTGCGACGATCTAGCGATCCGCGCATTCCAGTCAGCTCGTCTAAACCGGTTCCGCCTATTCCGCTTTCCCCTACCGCTCGATCCAGGACAACGACGCCTCAGCCGACTCACATGCCCACCCCGATACTCTCTCGCGATCACTACCTCCTTCGTCTAGCCATCTCTTTTCTTATCAAATCACTCACACCAGTCATCAGAGGATCATCCTTTGTGGTCAACGAGAAGAATGCGGATATGAAGAGATTGGCAGATGAGCATATTTCAGCATTGTCAAGGATGGAGAAAGGCTGGGGTGGGGATTGGGCGAAAGCAGCTGGTGTAGTTGGAAAGCCGGAAGAGGGCGATGTATCGGGATATAGCGAGGCGAAGGTCAGGGCATTACATGTGGGAGAGAGGGCTAAAGAGAGGGAAAGGAAGGCATGGGTGGATGTGATCAAAGATGGCGTTCTGCTTTGTTTGTGGGTGAGACTCTCCTTCTCAATGGTGCTCACTAACGTAATACAGTCTGCTGAACCATCTATTCCCTGCGAGTCCACAGCATATTACTCGAGTCAATATCACCGAAGATGGGATTCTTCGAGCGACAAATCTCACCCGATTTCACACGGCCTGCGAAGTGGTCGGATTGGACAAGACAGACATCTTTGGCTTAGTTGATTTACAAGAAGCTTCCGAGATCAGCCTGGGGAGAGTAGCTTGGACTATCATCTCTCTTGCAAGAATCGCTGGAAGATCCAAAGCCGGAGTTGGGAGTCCGTCGAAGGCTGCTGATCGATCGACTTCGCCAAGGCGTGTCGGGGGTATTAGTCCACCGCCGATGAGTCGACCTGTCAGTCCAAGAACGTCGACCGATTCGCCCCAAATCCTAGTTCCTCCTCCACCCGCAGTGAATCTCGGAGAGAGGAGAAGATCTGACGAAGGCATGAATCAACTCCACCTTAAACTACAGGTCGATACCTCTCAAAAGATGCGTGAATCTGATGATCCTGCTTATCGAACGCCCACGGCTTCGACTTTCGATATACCTCCTGCACGTGTCAGTATCACTCCCTCGGATTCACCAAGACGAGTCCGGCTGGCTCGAAGCTCAACTCAACCGAATGTCTCACCAATTCGACCTAAATCTCCGTCGACTTCTTCTCCTTCACGGTCAAGTACACCTATAGGTAGACCCCTGAACGGTGGAAGCAGACCGACATTACGACCTCATCACACGATTGGGTCGAAGATTCAGCAAGTGTCATTCGCCGAACTGGAAATACCATCACCACCTCGTAGCGCCACTTTAGAGCGGTTTGTCATTCCACCACCGCCAAACGACCTACATCTGCGGGAAAGAACGCCGAGTCTTATTTCTTCTGGATCGAGGGTGACTTCTGGATATACTCGGTCCAGCACTGCTTTTTCAATCAATACCGTCATTGGAGATGATCAATCTCATGCGATTGATCTCGCTGAGGATGAGGGTGAAGGTAGTTTTGGTCCAAGGACAAGGGAGAGAAGAATGAGTGAGAAGACTCTGCACAGTGCAAGGCAAAAGCTTGGCGCTTTGCTCAGCAGTGATGATCTTCCACATGATCTTCGGCAAATACTTGAGACGGAAACGATACCGTCGATGGACGATCCTCGACATGCTGCAATTAGCCAAAGCCTAGCTGCTCTAGAAGGTTGGAAATCGCAAAATTCTCGAACATCCGCGGATATCTCACCACGACATCGACCTGCCATAAGACCTGCAGCACATTCTTCACGAAGTGGTGAAGTACCAAGAGTCGCTGAAGAAGATGAGCAGAGTTCGATTGGCGGTTCATCGATCGAAGGTTCTAAACCATCTATGATCCGACGTGTTTCCGCCAATGGAAAGATTTACGTACCGAAAAGATCTGCTTCCCCTTCGCCAAATAGTCGACCTACTTCCCCTGCGGCTCAACAATTTCCAATGGCCTCTTCAATGTTACGCTCAAGTAGTTATAGCACTGCTTTACCACCTTCAAGACCGACCAGCCAAATCGAGAGGAGACAATCGGATGGGTATTCTTACTCCGCTCAATACGGTTCGGAAGATGGGTTACCGATGAATGTAATGAGTACGGGTGGACAGGGTCCGTCTGTCTTCAGGGAGAACATGATCAGAGCAAGACAATCTATGGCGATGCAAGTCCTAGAATTCAGTGAATCTGGACTGCCTCCTGTCAAATATGTGAGTTCAGTTGCCGGGAATCGTGCACTAGCTGATATGAGTAGCAACTCGGCAACTGTGTGGGAAAGGGTCAGTTCGGAGCGGTATATCGGTCTTTGAATCTCGGTTCCGGTCAAATGGTAGCGATCAAGCGTATCCGATTGGAGGGTATGCATGAGAGTGAAGTGAAGGATGTGATGCATGAAGTGGAGCTCTTGAAGCGACTTGCTCATCCCAGTATCGTCAAATACGAGGGCATGTCTAGGGATGACGAGTATTTGAATATCGTCCTGGAGTGAGTATATGAGAAGGTCTACCTTGAAATCCGGAGCTGATCAACCCACCTCAGGTATGTCGAGAATGGGAGTCTGGGACAAGTCTTGAAAGCATTTGGCAAATTCAACGAGAGATTAGCCTCATCCTACGTGGCCAAGATCCTGGAAGGTTTAGATTACCTGCATTCTCAAGGAGTATGTCCAGTTCGATTGGTAATCCAGACATATCTGATATGATTTAGGTGGTCCACTGTGACCTTAAAGCTGCGAATATTCTTTCAACCAAAAATGGGAATGTGAAATTATCCGACTTTGGTGTTTCTCTGAACATGAAAGCGGTAGAGAATCTACAACAAGACGCAGCTACGGCTTCCAAGAATAACGTACCGTTGAAGAGACCTGTATCGGATGTGGCGGGTACGCCTAACTGGAGTGAGTGGAAACATTCCATCCGTCTTGTAACGTCCAGCTAACAAGATCAGTGGCTCCAGAAGTGATCTCGCTGAATGGTGCTGTTCCCGCTTCGGATATCTGGTCACTTGGCTGTACGATCATTGAGCTTTTGACGGGTAAACCGCCGTACTCGGATGTCGGCAATAGTATGAGTGGTGAGTCTTCCGACTGTATATATCCCAAAAGCTTGGGCTGATAATTCAGTGCTGTTCAGAATCGTGGAGGATGACATGCCTCCTCTGCCTGATGGTATATCGGATGATCTGACCGATTTCCTTAAATTATGCTTCATTAAAGATCCAGAGTATCGACCTGCGGCTGTAGTTCTCTTTGAACATTCTTGGGTGAAGAAGCTTAACCCTGATTTGGTGAGTTGCATTTTTCAGCCAGCTTGTACATGACTCAGCTAAACCCACGCAGAACTTGCGACCTCAAGATAGCGTTCCGTTCTTGCGACGAGTCAGCATGGATTTGAGGAGAATCGACAGCTCTCGTCTGTTTGCTCAAGAGCAAGGGGGACATACTTCCCCCGCTCCGCCTTCGAATTTGAATACTTCTCCAAGTATGGAGAAACGAAATCGACATAGTATTGCCAGTTCGCATGGAAGAGACGTTTCGGATGGAGCTTTCAGGGAGCACAATTTGATCAAAACAACATTTGGGAAATGTGATTAACTTTCAAGGTCGCATGTGTATCCGTTGTACTGACGAAACGTAGCCATTCTGTGTCGGATCTGCCATGCGAGCGTCAAGAAAGCCGGTGTGCTATGTCAAAATTGCGGCTTGATCTGCCATGTAGCGTGTGCATCGAAAGCTCCACCTCGATGCGATGTCACGGAACAGCTTGGTCTTCTCGCTCGACAACATGAGTACTTGGCTGCACATGGAAAGTATGATGCTATCAGCGCTGCATCATCTAGACGACAAAGCTTCGATGGCGACGTGTATATGGTTCACGGGACTCCGCTCACAGCTCTTCCAGTGAAAATTCTACATGGGCTGAAGAGGTCAAAGACTGGTCTGGCGGGATCAATGGAGGTATCTGGCGATCGGTTTCGGAGGTCTTCGACCAACTTGCCTAAGGGGAATTACGATAATCCCCGGCCGAGCTTGGAGACTTCAAGAAGGGATAGTAATTCACATAGTCGATCTTCGGTTTTTACCCAAGCTTCAATATCAGATACGGAAGGTATGGATGCGAGGAGAAGAAGTGCAATTAGGTTTGAGATCAATACGGAAATGACCCCTACGACCCAGAAAGAGAAGGGTGTGGGGATCGACGTCATTCCAGCCAGTGCTATTAGGGCGGGTAAAGGACATCAAAGGAATAAGGAGAGTAAGAGCGATTGTATCATCATGTGAGGGAACTGGATGGGGGAGGGATTTAGTCATCAGGGTCTGTGACTCTAGGTGAGAATGTTCAATTTTTGATCTTAGTGTAGCTATTTGAGGGATCCGAGGTGATTGATTTCGTATACACGAGCTGTATCTATACCGGTATCTATAGTATGAGTTTAGTATGTTGTAGATACACGAGCATTGTGATTATAATCTGGACTACAGAGATGGGATTTAAAACTATACATATGCATGGAGAGGATCCTCCTTGTCTGATCTGCCGCTATCAGAAGCTCGCCCGCCACATCCAGTCTATCGCCACTCGTCACGTGAAAGACTGCTGAACCTCGGCAAGGTCCGATAACCGTGAGACCACCTCGAGTGAGAAGATACGAGTATAGACCTTGAAAACGTCTCTTGTGAACTGAGGACTGTCGACTATGGCTCTACCCAATTTGAGGTGTAAGTAGTTTCTCTACTTTGATACATGTACGAAGGCTGACTGATCTACTAGCCATATTCGCCTCGTCACGAACATCTGAAGAAGAGAGACAAGTCTCAAGAGTGACTTTTTACAAATTGTATGTGTTTGCATTTGATTCGGCGATCAAGTTGATTCTTGATATAGTACACTGTTTGTTGCTTCATGTCTTGCTATTTCACTGTTAGCAACTAGGAACTCTGGAAGGGATTTTGGAGGGAAAGCAGCTAGAGGCATGGTCGGGATGGTTGCGAGACCAGGAGGAAAGTTGGTCTAAGCGGAGAAGGGAGGTATTTGAGTTTTCCGCAATAAATTGTCATTCATCATCATGACCATCATTCCAAAGACCATTCATAGTTCTCTGAATAAGCGTATAGCATTATCATCTGTTGTATTCATATGCATAACTTGGTCGACAGCAGACCTTATCAAATATACATTCCATTCTACCTCCACCTCCACCTCAAGTACGAGTACCTTTGATGAAGATCCCGTCACTCTTTCTCTCTTTCATACATCCAAGCAGCTAGTCACGCGTGAGTCTCAATTGGTATTTCATTATCATACTTTCATCCATCACCCCCTGGAAAGTCATCGGTATTAAAGGTTGTATACCAAGGATACGTGATCAGTCATCACCTTATCGTCCTTTCACACCGACTCACTAGCTTTCCTCGCCGCCCGGCAGACTGCGCCGCCCAGTCCCGATAATCAGGTATGTGTTGGATATGTCTTTACGATGTATCTCAATCCTCCAGATCATAGTACGCTGATCGTTCTTGTGTCCAGGCGTTGATACACCACTTCGACCACTACGGACATCGACTACTACTCACCTACCGAGAAACTACATCCGCGACCCACCACGGCCAGATCACCTACTTGAAGACTTATTCGTGAGTCGCCTTTAGTCTGTCTATCCCAGATCTGCTTCTTGTACAGCCAGCTACAACGGTGGTTGGTGGAACACCCGTTCTTGTAGCTTCATCTATTCCAACCTTGGTCTCCCTTATCCTGAACGTCTCTTGCTGATCCTATCTCAGACCATGCGGCACCCGCGTCGACGGCCTGTTACCCCTCAAATGACCCCTCCTCCATCCAAACCATCACCTCCATCTTCTCCCTCGTCCACCGATCATCATACCTCTGATGACGAACATATGGAAGACTCCTTTCTCCTCGTGAGCGGGGAAGAAGATGGATCATCAACTATCGGATCATCCCTTCATAGTTCAGTCATGGGTGACATCTTCTCTGATTCCAGTAATGAGGAACGAGGTAGAGATACCTGGAATGGGAGTAATGACGAGGACGACAGTCTAGATGGACGAGAACAAGCTGACATCGATACTACCCTCCTTGCTAGTCCCTCTCTTGTTGGAGGTGACTATATCGATGCCGAAGCGACTATTTCTGATCTCACCGAATCCAGATCAACCATCGAAAAGGATTCAATATTCCTATCTTCTTCCCAAGTTCGCCTCATCATGCCTGACCCAGCTTCTTCCTTCCTTACCTCCTCCGACAGCACTACGCCCAGTGCTTCATTTGCCAATCTCAAGGCCGTTCCTCCGCCTGGAAAACTATCGGTTCGAAGTAAATCGACTGAAAGGCGAGGAGTAGACCAAAGCTGGCTAGAAGCGAGCTCCAGACTATGGAACATTGCCCCTGAAGTCCAAAGTATGATCAGCGACGAGGAGCAGGAGCGCAAGGTTAAGGATCTTTTAGATGCATCAGGCCCATACACACTCTTATCCAGCAGGGATAGTATCGACGAGAAACAGGCCACTACAAGGCAACGAATACCTTCGGAAATGTTCAGATTAGAGGACGCACCGAGCGATTCTGATGAGCCCATCCGCATGACTCGGCGTCAGTCACGAAGTGCTCAAATGACGTCTGAAGACTCTGGGCTTCAGACACTGGTGAAAAAGTGGTAAGCACAAACATGTTCTTGTTTCCTCGAATTGGACAGATACTTACGATCCAGGTCGATCCGCATCTCCGCCATCGCGTTCACATCTCTAGTATCGCTCACCATACTCCGATCTTTGAGTGTTTCGCTGCCTTCCAACGCCTTGAACATCCTATCGCGCAATCAGCATATTACCCGGAGTGAACCAACCTCACACTCCCTTTGGAACGGATACATGACTTCATCTCAGGCTAGTATCACCCAGGACACGCCCGCTACCTCCACCGCAACTCATCTAATTCCGGACCTCAACCTTATAAAGCAGGCTCTTTCTACCTTTTCTTCCGGCTCTAGTAAGGCTCAACTCAACACCAAGGTGGATCGAGATGCCACAATCAAACGTAAGGCTCCACCAGATCCGCAGGACGAAGACGCCATCAAGCGTCAGCGAAAAGTCAACGCGTCTGTCTGTTGCGCGG
>JALPCA010000020.1:0-38697 GCA_026538345.1 Cryptococcus sp. GC_Crypt_4 | reverse complement strand
GCCACGATATATCCAATTAGCACCTAATTCACCGGCTTGATCGACGCGGATGATGGATGAGATGATTCGATGTTGTTCAGGTGTGAGAATGGGGATAGTGGTGGTCGCTGGATTAGGAGTGGGGTTTGGAGAAGTGGTAGATGAGGAGGAGGCGGTAGGGGAAGTAGACGAAGGAGGTGATCGACTTGGACCAGCTTGAGGAGAATGATAAGCTGATGATGCTAGACATCGGGTATATGTCCGGATACATTGCGATAGTCCCCTAGTGACGGATGTCGATACTGATGATGTTCTCATTGTGCCGTTTGTTAATCTTATAAGTACACCTTATACATGGAAATCCGCATCTGTGACGATCACACAGAAAGATCGGAAGCGGACATCACCGCCTGTTTCAGCTGTAAACCACACAAAATAGATCGTCCTCCTCACCCTCCTTCATCCTATCTCACTAGTCTACATGCAGGATGCAACTTAGTGTGAAGGGTGACCGTCAAAGGTCATTTGAGTCCACTTGTCCTGACAGCATTGAGCAGCTACGATATCGACGCATCCGGTGTCCCAACCGATCATATCGGAAGTCCTTTGGAGGCAAGGGATGTATGGGTGCCTCGTGTTGACCATGATGTTGCAGCTCATAGGACAAACAGGTAGAGATAGCTGATCCTAGATATATCTTTAGTTTCTGGGAGCTCGCGTTCTTTGCTCGATCTCCTACTTCTTTCTTGCCGAATCGACGACCTTTTTTACAAGGATCTCGTTTGAAGGAGGGTTGGTTGATAAGGAGGTGAGTACGACTTTGATCAAATTAATAGTCGAAACTGAAAGGATCCTTTTTAGTATTCCATTGTCCTCTTATTGAACCTTCATTTCTCACTTCTCTCCTCTTGCCTACAATCCATTCGAAACATTACGTTCTCGAATTGACCCCCTAAAGGCTCTAAGCACTCCATTCTTCTCCTTCTCGAGCGTCGTTCTTCTGGTCCGTAACCCTCGCCCACCATGGCACGAACACCAACACTCATCCCTGCTGGGCCATCATCCCTTCATCCTCCCGACAACGACGCCGCTTCATTACACGATCATCACGACCACGAACACCATCATCATCATTCGCATTATGAGCGAACAGTAGATGACGACGGGACGGTGAGAGAACGCACAGTCACAGAAGAAGTTATAAGAGAAGAGCCAGTTGTTACTGCTGCGGCTGTAGCGGCTGCTGGCGCTACTGCCACTACAGGGAATAAGAGGAAGAAGAAGAAAGGAAAAGGAGTAGCTGGAGGTAACGGGGAACACGTTGTAGAAGAGGTTGATAAGATTGTGGAGGAGACCATAACTAAGACGACTGCAAAAGCAAACGTAGGTACTCAAGCGATCGTACTACCTGTACCTAGTAGGACAGCCTCTCGACCCCCATCGATTCGCGCATCGTCTGTCGTTGTTCCTCAAGCTCCGATAGTCGTCGCTCCGGTCGTAATTGAACCTGTCATCCCCGCACCGGCACCTATACCAGTACCTATCCCTGGATCGCCAGCTCCCTCGGTCAAATCACATAGATCACATCGATCACACCATCATCCAGAAGTCATTGTCAACGTTAACGTTCCTACAGCACCTGTACCAGCTCCCGCTCCAATCGTACTTCCTCAAGCGACTAATACTCTCGGTTTAGAACCAGCGCACATAGCCCTTCCATCCTCATCTATTGGCTCACCAGCAGGATCCGTTCGCAGTATGAGATTACCTAAGATCCTTCGATCAAATCCTCAACCAGCATATGTCGTCCCGATCCCTGAAGACGACGAAGCGGCTCTAGAGCAGCATATTGGAGTAGGAGACGAGATTGAGACAAAAGTTGTCACGACAACTACGACAACTCGCCGTGCTGCTACCCCGCCCAAAGCGACTACTCCACCCATGGTAGCTGCACCTGCACTTGCACCGGTATTCGACCCATCTCTCGGGTACGTCATGAATGATCCGACATATTCCCACCGGCCACCATCTATAAGATCACCTAAACCTGTTAAAGCAAGGACGATAATCCCTATGGCTCCTCCTACCCCAGTCTCACCTCCCCCGCCGATGATCTATTCCCGTCAAGGATCACCTCCCAAGGTTATAGAGACTACGACGATTGAGACGGTGACTTATCCGTTGAGTAGTGTCAATACGGCTGCTACAACGATTGGCGGGCCTACTACCAAGGGTATTGGAGGTGCTAGAACAGCTGCGCTAAGTACATCAAGTAGGATCGAAGGGACCAAAGGGGGGTTGAGGCCAATCCCACTTAGTAAGCGTGATTTTCGTAAATCCGTCGGTACAAAGATTGACGATCCCAGTCGACTACGCAGCAGTAGTACGAGGCTACTCTCCGCCACCCAAGAAGGAAAAAGTCAAAGTCTCTACACTCCCAGCCCCTCATCCCACTGTTATCCAGCCTACCCTCGTCCACCCACCTGCCCCTCAAACCATCGCTAGTGTGTCTGCGAAGCTCGAAAGGGATTCCAAGGGCAACGAACACCTACATGCCACTCTGCGAGATCATACAGGTGTACATAGAGTGGATCAAGTGATTCCTGCTGAAGATGCACGAATTGCCGGAGGGCTAGTATTACCTGATCTATTGGATGATAAGGAGAGAGCGAAAGAGGAGAAGAGGAGGAAGAAGAAGGAGAGGGAAGAAGAGAAAGAGAGATATAGGGAGAGAAGAAGAGAACCTATTTATAGGACTCTTGGTGGGGATGGTCTACCACCCCCGAAATCTGAGCGTGAGTTTATACGATATCACAGGCTGCACTACGCTCAATCTACTTAGGCTATGCGTATCCACCTGCACCTACGGTGATCGAGCAGACGGCAAGAGAGAGGTTTCTGAATAGATTCGGAATGGGTCGTCAACCCCAGGTTCCAGGTATAGGCGGAATGGGTCCTATGGGTCCTATGGGCCCAATGGGAGGAATGGGAGGAATGGGCGGAATGGGCGGAATGGGCGGTATGGGTTACGGAGGGTAAGTAGTACTCGCCGTAACACTAGAGGCTGATTACCACAGCGGCTATCCTCCACCTGGACCTATGACGATGCCTCGACCGCCCCCACTCATGGGCGCAAGACCACCAATGATGGGTCCACCTATGAATCCTATGATGTTGGGTATGGGTATGAATGGGGGTATGGGAGGTGGCGGGATGGGGATGGGAATGGGAGGTATGGGCGGTATGATGGGAGGTATGGGATTGATGGGTGCGCCGATGCCTACAATGGGTATGCCATATGCTCCTGTAGCAGGAATGGGTATGGGTTATGGAGGTGGAGGAGGAGGCTATGGTGGTGGATATCCAGGTGGAGGGGGTTACTGGGGTCGTAGGTGATTCAGATGAGCCAAAACTTGCATGGTGAGGAAGAAGACCTGTACATAGAATTTGTAGATATACATATGCATCATGTGAATGAGATTGGTATCTGTTGCGCTTCACATGGAGTCATGCTTAGTTCCACTCGACGTTTCAACCATTCTGAAACAAGCGAGATTGGAACTCAAAGATATTTTCTGATCGGATTTTAGAGTGTCTTTTGTGATCGACTACACTTTCCATTGCTCAATATGACACAACGATACAAGGTTGTAATCTACGTACCAAGGGACGACGCGGCGAAAGTCAAGCAAGCGGGTCAGTACTGTCATCACATCTTTCCATCGTTCTGACTCTTCATCTTATCTCCCCGCTCATTCAATATAGTCTTTGACGCAGGCGGAGGTCAAATTGGGAATTACTCCAATGTAGCTTATACGACTACATCAGGTCAAAGTGAATTTATACCTGGACCAGGGACTGCACCCGCGATTGGTCAATCAGGAAAGAAAGAGTTGGTGGAAGAGGTTAGGATTGAGATTACAGTAGGAGAGGAGATTGTTCGAGATGTAGTCAAGAGGGTTAGGGAAGTACATCCGTATGAGGAGGTCGTGGTGGATGTTTACAAATTGGAGGATTTCTGAGTGACGAGTCGTCGTTATCCCTACCATCACGATCAGACACAGACACAGACATACACCCCTTTAATCAGAATTTGGTGATTGATGAAACCCCCTTTTCATCTCCAAATCCGTCACCACCTTTAAGATCCCTTTGTTCATATCCTTTAGATAACGACATTCTATAACCTCCCCCTTTCTGTACTCACATCTCACTCACGCTCAACACCTAATACTCACACTGCGTTATCAGTCTCACATACAGTCATACGATCATCTCCAACTTGCGATCTCGATACCCATCATTGGTACGTTAACCCCACGATAACCCCATCACAACATGTTCTCGCCCTTCGGTATGGGAATGGGCATGGGAGGCATGGGGATGGGTATGATGGGTATGCCAATGATGCCAACAATGCCAATGCCAATGATGGCCCCTACACCAGGTGTCGTACCTGGTATGCCAGGAATGGGATTTTACAATAGTCTTCCAGGCAGATTCGGTCGTGATATGTTAGGAAGGGGTGAGTCAAGTACACATTTACTTGGTTCAAAGCTGACATGACCAGATTTTGCTGGACCTGGGGGTGTAGGATCGAGGTGAGTGTTGAAAAAGCACGATTTGCATGATACTGAACCATTCTAGTCAACCGTACCGACCACCTGATCCTTCTGCATTGCCGTGAGTACTTCCATATCTAGTAGGCTAACAGGCTCACACACCCAGACCCATGCCTTTTGGACTCCCTTTCATCGCAAGACCAGGACAGGAAGGGTTCGATGCGTATGGAAGGATGTGTGAGCTGGAATCGTCTCGTTGAAGGGTATATCAAGCTGATATTACTTAGTACCACCAGAGCTACCAGAAGGTATACTACTTCCTCCGAGTATAAGCAAAAATGACCCACTAACCCCGTAGGATGGGACGGATGGGGTCGACCAATCGTAGCTGCAGGTCCTCAACCTGGCGCTCCTGCTCCGGTACCTAATAACCCGCCTCAAGCACCCGGTATGGGAGGAGGAAGTCAACCCCCTCCTCCTGGGGTTTACGGTGCCGGTACCCGAGATATGCCAATGACCACAGCAATAGACTCAAGGACACCAACAACTGATACCGCTACGGGAACTGGGACAGGTCGACCTGATCAGTATGTCGATTCAAGCTCTTCACATGTATATGAACAAATATTGATGAGTTTTAGACCTGCTTGTTTTGAAAGACAACCTGCCCCTGCGGATAGTTATTATCGATATTCCGATTTCGAAGCTTTCTCACTCCCTTCTCATGCATTGAATCACCCTTGGGAACTTCATATTCCTAGGGAGCTCGTCTCACATGATGTCAGTGAAGAGGACTGGTGAGTCACGCTTGACTTCTCATACATTATATTCTGGCTAAATGATCTAGGGCAAGGTTTATAGATGATCTCGCTAGAGAAAGTCTACAATCCGCTCAACACGATTGGCAAAAGCGTAATCGAGGTGTCCTAGGTCGAGGGCCTAAACCTGTATTATCCGACTCGGTCCATTCCTTACTTCTCTCTTGGGCTGTGGCATTCTTCGCTCCAAGAGGTATCCGTGTATACGCCGCTGCTGACGGGAAACGCATCATCCCACCTCCTCTTGATCCAGGATCGACTCGAAGAGGTCATTCTGCTGCGGATGAATGGAGTGATGATTCAGATGATGATACCATTCAAGGTGATAGTGATTGGGAAGAAGAGGAAGCTCAAGCTAGACGACATGATATGTATTTACCGAAACGTGAGAGGGAAGTGAGGAAATCCGAAAGGGCGAGACAGAGAAGAAGAGATAAACGAAGGAGAAGGGAAGAGGAGGTGAGGATGGGTGGAGTTAGTAGGAGTGGTTGGAGTGGTGTAGGGGGTGGTGAGAAGAGAGGTGAATGGGAAGTCCATTTTGTCTGTATGACTCCGACTCTTTGGACACCTGGAGCAAGGCCAAGGACATATGGAGAGCCAGTGGTCAGAGCGAGACGCTAGTCGATTGTACGCCATGTGAATCGAAGGTACTCCCAATCTATGCATCTATAGCTTGCCTAAACACCCACTCTGCAATTATTCAAAGCGAAAATCAAGATATCCTCCGCTCCCTGCTTCTCCAATTGATCCATGACATTTGCCATCTGTTTCTTCTCCACCATCGCACTGACAGCGACCCAGCCCTCTTCCTCTAATGAACTAACGGTTGGAGCTCTCCTACCTGGTGTAATCTTTAATGCTTCAGGTAGAGCTTCTCGAAGGATATTATACGAAGCGTAGACGTATCGTTTAGCAGCGATGACACCGGCGAATCGAGATTTCATAAGAGGGATGATTGGTGCGAGGTTGGATGTAACGGATGGGTGGGGTGTTTTGGAGGTGATGAGAACAGCTTCGGAAGACATGAGAGTGTGGATGGCGTGGAGACCAGCAGCTCTCATTGTGTCACCGGATTCTTCAAAGTATTAGCCTGACTCGAGAATGGCAAGAGAATCACAACTTACCAACAAGATCCACTATAGGTCGGGGAGAAGAAGGCCATGGTCAGGCAAATATCAAAAAACGATGAAGATAACTCACCAATACCATCTGCCATACCCAACGCACAAGCAGCCTCGACACTACCACCTACATACTCAATTTTCGTCTTTTTCTCTCCCTTTACTTTTTCATCCACACCCTTGAATAATTTCTCCGCGAGTACTTCAAAAGAAGTTGCGATCCTACCTCCACTCAATTCTTCAATCGTCTGTTTTGGTCCGGAAACAGGTACTTGAACTTGTAATGAACATTTTCCGAAACCGAGTGGAAGTAATTCGGTTATATCGTCAGCATGGGTGGATTCCGCAATGACATCTTGACCTGTGATACCGAGAGCAACGGATCCGAGGGCGACGAATCGTGGAATATCAGCGGCAGGTAGGAAGACCCTGATTGTCAGATCTACGTATCTGGGGATGCCTTGGTAGACTTACAGAGCGATAGGGTGATTTTGAACGAGAGCGACATCTAATCTATGCGCTCGGTTATATTTGATGTCGGCACCTCCTAGCGTCAGCTTCCATAATTGCTTAAAGGCAACAAAAGCTGACCAGCAAGCAACTCTAGGGTCTTCTCCATAAGTCTACCCTTTTTCGGTACAGCCAACAATAACCTATCTGCTAGACTTTCGACGAGTAAAGACATTGTGCTTTCAGCGCCAAAACGAGATTTTGAGGATTGTGATTCGTCTCCATTGTTGGCATTGGTAGGTAGAACTATGGAGCTAGAGAGCTCGACTGGAGTTTCCGGAGTTGATGTAGAAGCCATTTTGAGTGAATGTTGAACGTGCGTAGGATATTTGAGGTTGCTTTTTTACGTAGCGAGCAAGATTCCGATTTCTGTTTTTCTGGAGAGCTGGGTACACTAGTAGTAGGTTGGAGCTTGCGTAGGTACCACGCAAGAACTTCGCTTGAGCTGACTAGCAAAATACGAGTCGAGAGTCGAATTCGTGTAAAGAGTTGATTACCATCATTAGGCACAAGGAGGAGTTCAAAACACAAGAATAGGCACGTTCAATTGAGCCTAATGCCCAGAGGGGGAATGCGCCTATCTATCAATTAAAGTTAATATAAGTTATTGTTCTTAGCCTCCTGTATCCGGGGTACCCTTGACCGCGTTCTTTTCATGACTTTGGGTTCAACTTGCTGGATATCCATTTACATACCTTCTTGATATTCCCTGGGCCCTCTTGGCGACGCGTACAGACCAACGGAGACGCATTATCTAGCTTATCGACAAGACAGATACCTCGTTACCTCTCCTTACAGGTGTGTTATTGTGGTAAGAGCTGATTTTGGGCTGTTTGTTAATGCTTAGATTTAGTCACGTTTGATCATTCCTAGGATTTCTGGGTCGTACCCTCGGACGACAAGGTAGAACGCTGTCGAAAGTCGGCCAGTATGGGCGACACTGCTTCACTCACCACCTCTCGGATCCCCGACCAGGAGGTGAAGTCTGGACATGAAGTAGAGGTCATCAAGCAGCAGGGTGGGTCAGGAGAGGGGGGAGATATAAATTGAATAGTACTAACGTCCCTAGAACCGACGATTGACTTGACCTCCCCCATAATCGAGCCGAGCTCTACGGTCGATCAACCTAAGTCAATGCCCAGCTCAACCTTCACTAGTCCCTCTGAAACCCCACCTATATCCGAATCACCTATCCCTATATCCTCATCCACGAGCTCCTCCCTCGGCCCATCACCACCACCTCCTACCACCTCTTCCAGTTCACTTACCACTCTTATTCATCCTATACCTACCAAACCACGCTCAAACTCACAAGTCCAACTTCAGTCTACTCGACCTGCACCTCCTTCACCTGCACCTTCTCGACCTAGCTCTCAAATATTTTCGCCTGCTTTGACCGCCTCCAACTTTCCTTCACCACCGTCGTTATCAGGAAGTAGTAATGCAGGTGGTACAATTGGAGGATTAGGTCAACCGAGAGATAGAGCAGGATCAACATCTTCTTCCAGAGGTAGAAGAGTTAGCGGATCTTCACTCCCGTCGAGAACTTCTTCAAAGCCAAGACCAAAGTCTGCATTGGGAGTATCGAGCTTCTTACCTGGAGGAGATGAGAATTTGGATTCAGGAGCATCAACGCCAACTACAGGAGTTTCAGTGGCAACAGCAAGTGGTCAGATTGAATCGTCATTGACAGAAACAACTATACCTGAGAATTCTACCATTTCCTCTGAAACCATCACATCTCCCTCACCACCTGCCACATCAAATCTTCGAGCTAAGCACGAGGTAATCATCCGAGATTTCGCTTTTCCTTCTACCGATAGTCGATTTGCCGGTCCAGGGTACGCGTTGTCAGCACCGGATGATATCCCTTCTGGCCGATCCTCTCGGTGGGGCTGGGGAGGAAATGATTCACCTCACGATCAATCTCAACCTTCACCATCTTCATCTGGTGGTAATGGCAGTGGCTCTTCCAGCCGTAAAGGTTCATGGGGTAATGGATTCGGATTATTATCATGGCGTGGATTTTCATCACGAAGACGCGATTCACAATCTCGAAATCAATCAGCCATGGCGGATGACGACGATGACGATGATGATGATGATGTCGATTTCCCAATCAACGTTCGACAAGACGATGAAGACGATTATCCATTTTCAGAATCTGAAGCTGGATCTGAACAAATGGGTCTAAGTGAGAATGGAGGTGAACCATGGGGTTTCTACCGTGCTGCATTCGCATTTGAAGCCATTGGGGAGCATGAGATTGGGTTAGATGAAGGTGATATTGTGGAAGTCAGAGGAAGAGGCGGTGGAGAAGGCTGGGTAGTAGCTGTGAAAAGGAGATTGGATAATATAGGTAGAGTCGTAAGGCTGGATGAGAGTAAAGAAGAGGATATCGAGGAGGGTCTAGTCCCAGAGTCGTATTTGGAGAAAGCGGGTGATTTGGAGATCGCTCCACCTACTTTTGGATCAGCGGCAGAGCCAAGTGCCCTGGCGGAAACGGTCATCGAGGAGAAGGATGAGCCGTCCGTGGAACAAATGGGAGGACCGGAGATTGTAGTGGACAAACCTGTTGAATCTGTCAAGGCGGAATGAGCGGTCCTTCATAGTCTTTATCTCCCCGCCGCAGTCGGGCTCTAAAACGTCCATCAGTACCTAGTATGTAGGGCTGCCCATGTGTAGCTTATCGTCAGTGTATACCCGACTATACATATCCCTTCCATGCATACCCGTAACGTCAGTCCGCATCACAGACCAACAGCAAACCAGAAACTACCCGCAACCTGTGAATATTGCTGCATGCTTATATTCTATGCCTATGTAATCCCTAAAAATGACACTTCAACACTTAGTAGTTGATGGCTGGACCGTAAGATGACAGAGCAGCCTCTTTGAAGGCTAAGAACAGTTAGCATGTCTGAACATGATCTTGAAGAATAGGACATACCCTCCGAGAGAGTTGGGTGGGCGTGACATGTTCGGGCAATGTCCTCGGCAGAAGCCTTGTACTCCATGGCAAGAACGGCGGAGGCAATCATTTCACCGGCGTTAGGTCCTGCAATGGTCAGCTAAGGAGGCGAAGGGCGACGTCGCAGCTAACTCACCGATGATGTGACAACCGAGAACCTGGTGAGTGTCCTTCTCAACAAGCTGGAATGGTTAGTACAGGCCAAGATACTATCTCATCGACATACGAATTTGACGAAACCACTAATAACCATTAGCACTGAAATACAGGAGCAGAGCAATCTACTCACTCGGTGTCCTGGTTGGTCTTGGCTCGGGAGTTGGCGGCAAATGGCATCTTACCAATAGAGTATTTGACACCAGCAGCCTTCAACTCCTCCTCGTTCTTACCGACCCAAGCGACTTCTGGATGTGTGTAAACGACCGATGGGATAGCATCATAGTTGACGTGTCCGTGGCCGTGTTTGATAATTTCAGCAGCGGCGATACCCTCCTCTTCAGCTTTGTGAGCCAACATGGGACCGAAAGTGACATCTCCGATACACTTGACACCCTTGGCAGAAGTGTTGAACTGGTCGTCAATGATGATTCTTCCTCGTTTGTCCTTCTCAACACCGATGTTCTCAAGGCCGAGACCTTCAGTGACGGGTCGTCGACCAATAGCGACTAGGACGACATCGGCTTCAAGCTGTATTGTCAGCTGAATCGCGCCGCCGAAAAGTTCAAGAAGACCTACAGTCTCGGCCTTTCCACCCTTGGCAGCCTCGACGTTCAACTTGACGGTCTCACCAGAGACATCAGCACCCATAACCTTGGTGTTGAGCTTGAACTTGAGACCCTGTTTGGCGAGAATTCTCTGGAATTGCTTGCTACGAGAATGAGCTTGGATAGCGGGAGATGATATGGACAGCTCACCCGACCTCGACGTCCATACCAGCTCCAACAGCACCGAGGTACTCGACAACGGTAACCTCGGCACCTAATCGAGACCAAACTGAACCAAGCTCGAGACCGATAACACCACCTCCAATGACGATCATCTGATGGTGTCAGCTCACCATCTGCGATTATCGAAAACAAGGTAGCTCACCTTCTTTGGGATCTCCTGGAGATCTAAAGCACCGGTACTTGAAACGATTCTCTTTTCATCAATTTCCATTCCTGGGAAAGGAGTGACTTCCGATCCAGTCGCAATGATGACATTCTTAGCCTCAACTTGAGTCTCTCCTCCATCGTTCAACGCGACATTGATTTTACCAGCGCTAGCAAATGAAGCAGCTCCTTTAATGTAGTCGACACCGTTCTTTTTGAATAGGTAAGTTTCGATACCGCCAGTCAGGGCTTTGACGGAAGCGTTCTTGGCCGCCAACATTGCTGGTAAATTGACTTTAACATCTCCGACCTCGATACCTCTGTTCTTGGTATCGTGCTTTATTGTGTGATAGATGTGAGAGTTGTTCAACCTGACTTATTAGTATTCCGCTTATAATAAGCATCCTCAAATCGACTCACATGGCCTTCGATGGGATACAACCGACGTTCAAACATGTTCCTCCTAGAGCACCTCGCTTCTCAATACAAGCGGTCTATGTCAATCAGCATAATCTCAAGTATAGAGGAATTTAAACCTACCTTGAGACCAAGTTGGGCAGCTTTGATAGCAGCGACATAACCACCTGGACCGCCACCGATGACAACAACATCGTAAGGGTCAGCAGCAGTAGCCAGACCTCTTGATGAGACTACGGTCGATCGGAGTAGGCCTCGAGAGAGCGAGTGAGATGAAGAAGGGTTGGTAAGTGGTCTAAGAAGGTTGGAAGCCTGAACATGTTATTTAGTCATCTTAGGTCTGGGGGTGGTTTAAGCTGACCATTGGGGTACGTGAGAACATCATTTTGGAGATCGAGTAAGTGAGGTGTATAGGGAGATGATAGAAAGTGTTCTTCAGCTAATGATCGATGCTGAAGGTTGGTTGTAAGACTGATTAACAATAGAAATCACTATGGACAAGGTTGAAATCCCAACGAGAACCAAGTTTACGGCTTTGCCGCCAGTGACCCACGAGCCCGAACAAATCCGTCAACCGCTTCCGCACGCCTATCTGGGGTAATGGTTATGCTCGTTCTTGCCTTCTGTTACGTTCTCTACTTTGCATGCACAGGTGAGTAAGCATTCACGGACGCAGCACCACTGTGGTATCTACTCATGTTACATATGCATGACTGCTGATGCGCCATCCGTACCCAGCGACACTCCGAGCTCCACCCAAACCAGCACTACTGTTGAACTATCGCGAGTCAGCTTGTCCGACCACGTATATGAAATCCACTCACTTGGCTTGATCTTGAAGTGTAGCGTGATGAGCGAGAAGATAAAGCACTGCCTTTGTCAATACGACGCTTCATCCCTATGATAAAATGATTTTCACCTTTAGATCCTGAACGAGATAGTAAAACACTCTTAATCCTTCAGCATCCGCACTATCGTTGACATCCGCTAATGAACCGATTTTGGCCGTCTGAGAGAATGATCAGCTTCTGATCGGGCAAAACTTCCCGTGATCACGCACCTCGAACGAAATGTGCTCCTTATCCACTCGTACTTCTAATTCCTGTCTTCCCACAATGTTCTTCTTTGGCCAAGCCTGGTCGTCTTCCCTGTGACGCGTTAGTGTTTTGTTCGTCTGATCAGCATTCAATTGTGATTTGGTTTGCACGCCTCATTCTTCGGTCAAGTATACTTTACGCAGGAGGGAAGGTAGCGATAGAATGACTCCACTCACTTCGTTATTTCGCTTTCTCGGATTATCCTCTTCAGCTCCTCGACAACAGCGGGTGAGACGAACACTGCGAGATCCATCAGTCAATATCCTTCTATCCTCTTGACAGGTTTCTAAAGCAATCCAGTGAGTTAACATACTCTCTTTTCTGATCAATGAATCATTTCGGTAATTCGAGTTGTTGGCATATCGGATACGTCCTGAATCGTGTGAGCTTGCTGAAACAACTGAATGACTCAGAAGCTCACCATGCGAATACTCAAACTCTAGGAACTCATGTCCGTGCATACCTTGATGACCAGTGCTACAGATCATCAGCTTGAGTCCAGGTATGATCAAAGAAGCTGACGTACTAGTATCTAATAGACGAAAGAAGAGCAATAAGTCAGCTTCTTTCGTTCGTGCTTTCATCAATCATGATGATGATGGGAAGTATCGCCATACCGAAGGTAAAATGGATCTCGTTCGAGGTCGGCGGCAGTGGTCATTTTGAGGGATAGTCCTGTTTCCTAGGGATAAAGTCGCCGTTGATTGATCTAGGTTTTGCGCTTCTCCTTTTGGATCACCTGTCCTGTCTTATGAAGATGATTTAGCTGTTTCGAGGTAGTATGAATGGTAGAGTAAAGTAAATCACAATAACAAGTTGAACTTGCAGACGGAGGGTGTAGAAGCAAGTGCCTCACGGACATGTCCACCTCGGATAATCGGCGATATCTCGGCAACTCTCAAAGTCTACCTCCACTTTAGACGTCCGCCTGTTTACTACCCAAGTTATTGTACTGTACTCCTCACCAAGGACAGAAACTATGGCACCTTATATCACTGCACTTGTCGTGGCCACTCTATTAGCCATTCATGGACTACGTAAAGGTTCTTTATCCAATACTGGCGCTATTGCAGCGTTCATAGCGGGTTATGGACACCTGGCCAATCCGTTAAAGGTGTTTGGTGTGACTCTTATATTCTTCTATCTGGCGGGTTCGAGAGCTACCAAGGTCAGCTCATGTTTGCGAATATAGCTATGAAGCTGATATGATTGTAGGTTAAAATTGATATCAAGGCGAAACTGGAGGATGGACCGAATCCGCTGAAACCAGGAGGCAACAGGAACGCTATACAGGTAAGCTGACCATCACTTTGTATTGAACATGAATCAGCTCACACCATTAGGTTTTCTCGAATTGCCTTCCATCTTTCCTGGCAGCTGTTATCTTCAGGCTGAATTCTGTACAAACTGTATGTCAGAATCGTAGCACGTGTATCTCTGTCAGCTCATACCTCGTAGATCAACATCAATCAATTATGTCCCATTATGCCGATGACTTCTCGACAATTGATATATGTCGCTCTTGGGTCAGCTATCTCCCTTACCACGAGCGGACAATAGCTGACAACTATCCCAGTCAACTCGCAACCAATTTTGGCGATACATTAGCTTCCGAACTCGGTATACTATCCACTTCTCCACCGCGGTATATCCTCACTGGTAAGACTGTACCACCTGGAACGAACGGTGGGGTCTCTCCTCTTGGTTTACTGTTCTCAGCTCTTGGTGGTGCAGTCATTGGTTTGGTAATGGTAGTTGACCTGATGGTCGAGAGTTCAGGATGTAGAGTAGGATATGATTGGGCCATTCAGATGATCCTCTTTGGAACGGCGGCAGGGTTCTTTGGCAGTATGGTGAGTTTTTCCCCCTCAGTATTTCGGTGAGGTAATCTGACGAAGCTTAGCTTGACACGATCATGGGAGCAACATGTCAAGAAACACTTTACTCCACCAAAGACAAAAAGATCCTCACAGACCATTCGAACCGATCCCCTTCGGAATCAGGCATCAAACGAATCGGGATAGGCAGAAACATTCTCAGTAATTCAGCCGTCAACTTCCTCAGTGGAAGTATCATGGCAGCCGTTGGTTGGTACTTTGCAAGCAAATGATAGAATGTAGTTAAAAAGACAAATTATTCATGCATCCAATATGATTCACCTTTACTTCTCTCACCACCTCGTTATAGATCCTTTTGCTCTACTGAACCTTTCTCTTGTTCTTACTTTTCTGTCATCTACGGGCCCTGCATTGGATCTCAGTAAGAAAGCAGAAGCGAACCTCTCGACCTGGTCCATCAGCTCTTATCCAGTACTGTCACGCCCGTACTCACCTCCGCCAGAGGTATACTTTCATGATCATGTACCCATCGATCGGCAAGTACACCAGCTTCTTCGGTAAAGAACTCTCTTTCCTCCTCTGTCTGCGCCTGAACATCATCAGCGATGATTCCATTGTCATTATATCAACACACCTGATCATGCAAGATCATGACAGTCTCCCAACAATCTCTCAGAGGTACCCCTCCATCTAGTAAAGCATCCGTAGCCCATCCTTCCACTGAGATCGAAGCCACAGGGATAGCTTCGGTATAGACCACAGGGAGGACGATATCTAATTCATTAGCTAAGCACCATTCACTTCCAAGCCTAAGCCTACCCAGAGGTGCAGCTTCCGAAGGGAAATACCGTCTCAAGAGCTCGGTCACCGTCTCTCCCATTGCTTCGTACACTGGCGACCCGGAAGCTTCCTGAAGAAGTTGCCTCCATACAGCCTCGCAAACATCTTCGATCCGAGTATCGGCAGTCTTCAGAATCAACAAGATCGCCTCGTACAGTCTATATGGCCTTGCGTATTCTTGGAACAGCTGTCGTCCGTCAGTTTTTGCATTCACAACTAAAGACGCGACTACTCACCTCATCTAGACCCAGTAGGTTCGAGTTCAGTCTACTCAGTAAATCATTTTTCTCCTCTCGCGTAATATCCACATGACTCTCGACCGCTCTAGCCACTTCGGTCTGTACTTGACTAACATCCAACCGCTCTTGAACACCAGATGTGAATTCCACATCATCAGCTCCAAGAGACGCAGCGGATTTCGCCGAAGTGAGCGATTGTGCTAGGTAGTAAGTCCGATCTGCCAATGTCATGGGACTGGGTCGTGTAGCCAATTCGAATAATGCTCGAGCAGCAGCAAGATGGTCGTCCCTTCTGACGTAAAACTTCCATAGGAGATCTCGTCTCTCTTCAATGTCGTTCCGAGTTGATTTGAGGTATTCCTCGATATACGGCGTATCGAACTATCTCATGAGCTCAGGACGAGGAGTGGTGGCAGATTCTGCTCACCTCGAGTAATTGCTCCTGCAGGTTCCTCTCCACGTGCCAATCATACAGGTAGAAATGGAACAACCGATCATCCGAGTTGATAGCTAATCCATACGCCTCATCTCTCTTGGTAATCGCAGGTCCAGCTGTCTCATTAGCTCATTTTTAGTCAACACGAATGACAACTCACCGTTACCCTCTGCAGTCCCTCTATCCAGGAGATCATCAAACATCCTCAATGCCTCAATGACACACTCATAACAACTCTTTCTCAGTTCAAACATTTCTTTTCTCGGATCACTCGGGTTTCTTCCATCCTTATCAAAATCTTCGGCCTTGGAATCTGGGTCGAGTTCTTGAGCGCATTTCAAAGCAAGTTCGATAGCTCCAGGAACGTATTGTTGAGCTCGGAATCGTTTTGAAACATCCTGAATCTTAGCAACGGACATTCCTCCGGCGGCTCGTGAGAACAATCTGGTATTGTCAGCTTTGACTGAATGCACCTCGTGTCGTCTAGCTCACTGCAAGGCTTGACCAAGAGCTTCGTTTCTTTCTGATGGGTCTCTCGATCCTTCTGCTCGTCGCATACTCTCTTCAGCCTGCTTGTCAGTTGTTTACATAGTCGTCAACTCACCTTGTGTGCCTGGAAGTCTCCAGGGGGATAGAACGTGCCGCATTTCTCTTGTAATTTCGCACTCAGCGCATCGATCTGTGATATTAGCTTGGCTCTGTCCTTCTAATGCTGTAAGACTCACGCCGAGCTCCTGGCCAATCTGTTGATCCATCAAGGTCGTCACTAGTCTCTTGGCGATATCCTTCGCTGCACCATTCGTGAACAGATCCTTGAAAGTCATATTCAAAGCAGTCTGTTGAGTATTCTGATCACACCTATGTCTCATTAGCATGCCAGTCAGGCTCATCGTAAGACGACTTGCCCTGCAACGATATTGGAAAGTCGATAATCGTTCAAAAGGAGTATGAACGATATTGCCTCGATCGCCTGCTTGACCAAGACGTTCAATCCATTCAAGGACATTTCTTCTTGGTCCAAAGCATCTTTTTGATCTCCATTGTCCGCTCGCATCCTTGGGAATGGATGTCTAGATTATCAGTAGGGTTCCGATAATCCAATAGACAATAGCTCACTCTTCGAGATACTGCCTCAACTTCTCTAACCTCCCTTGAACACTCAATAACAATGTATCTGAAACTCCTAACACCTGTCGACCTTGTATCAACACAGTAACTTTTGCCGACCAGATGGGTCTCATAAACCGTGCGAGGATGAGCGCTAGGGCATCGTGTTTGGCGGAATAAGAGATGTATCGGCCGTTTTGATTGGCTTTTATTGCTGGAATACCAGAGTTCAAAATGATATGCTGGATGTAGTTTCCAATATCGCCTTGTTTCAGATCGGCTTGTGTACCTAGGATCAGACCCATGGCGGCGAGTTGAGTTTTACCGAAGCTGAAGCAATTAGGTTACTTCCCACACTACAAAGTGAACTGACGTACCTAACGGAAACAGTGTGTAACGCCGCATCTTTCTCCAACTCCAAATCGACTTGTAGCATATCTATTGGTCTAGGCGATTCCGCAACGAACAAACCGGTCGTAGCTAAAATTAAAAATGTCCTACTTTCCATCGTGGCCTGTCTCGCCAATGGGTTTAGAACGATTAGATCGTTCGTCTTTCTTCCTGAACTAGCAGTATATGCCGGATTAGGCCCAGGGACCTCGACGACGGTCCATACTTCCGAAGGTATCGATTCAATGATGTGGAATTCTTGCAGGACTGGGATCTCGTTGTTCTCGTAATTCTCCCTAGAAGCGGGCAATCGACCAAAGTTGGGTGTCAAGACGTGTAGCTTGGTAGTTGGGGTTGGCGAGGAGGTATCTTTCTGAATACCGAGTACTGTACCTGACGAGTAGAGAGTCTGATCGGATAGGACCATCCCGTTTGGAGGAGGAGGTCGGAAGTACGCAGGCTGGAAGGAAAAAGTGGTAGTGAAATAAACACGAGATCCTGGAGGTCAGTGATACTTCACAAGATTTCACTCACCATTCGCCGTGATCGCGACCAAGCCAATTGACCGACTCTCATGTCTACCCACAATAGCGATTGAAATTATCTTTCCGCCAGTATCATTTGGCTGTTGAGTTACTAGACCTCGATTTCGCAGATCGTTTCGGATATTGACGTATTTTCCTTTACTGATGAATTCAGTACCCTTGATGTCGAACCACTCGATTTCATCTTTAGTGTACAGAGCGAAAAGGCGACTTTGTTCACTATCAATGACGAAAGATTCGATTCCCTCGGTTCCTGCGAGGTCAGGATATGTACATGTAAATCCTGTGAGAGATGCTCACCTTTCGATCGGAACATGGAAGGTATCATATTGGTCATAGCCCCAGTTGATCGATTTGTCAAGGTGACTTTAGCTCCACTACCAAAGAACCAACTTGAATCGTTGGAATAGTCCAATTCGTAAAGTTCCTTATTGACGCCCCGCATGAAAACACGTCCACCAGTAGTTCCCTCCACATGTGTCATGGCAACTGGAGTCTCGGTAGATAGATTGGTGACGTAAAGGTTGAGGTCGTGAGAAGTTGGTCGTGAAAGACCAAGAAGGGTAACTTTAGTGGACGTGCAGATAACGAGGATATAAGTGATCTCGTCGACAAAGACGTCTGGAGGTGTAAGCTGGACGTCATATCGCTGTCACGATGACCCACCCTTTCTGGCTTTGACCAGACCGACAGCTTGAATGGTATCTGCCTGTTCGTCATATCGATTAAAATCGCGTCTGATGGTTGTTAGCTACGACGATCGTTGCCTAGAGACAAGCTCACCCATCACTGTAATCCCATAAGAAGAGCTTGTTGTCCACAGTAAACCAAGCTCTCTCAATCTCCTCGAACAAACCCATCTTCGCTTGAAGGTGTTTATCTGATGATTGTCAGCTGATTCTTTTGATCCAGCTCACAGTTCAGCTCCTGATGTAAAGCATCTGGAAGGGGACTCTGCTTAGTGATCTTTAATGGTCTGAACGCATAACTCTGACTCGGTAAAGCGGGATACAATTCCCTCTCATTGGCTGATATCATTGTCAATTTGACGCCAGGTGTAACAGCATATAAGATTACTCACCTGCACCTTGTAGACTCGACTCCAGATCTGGTGAGATCTCGTCATCACTAATCAACGCTCTTTCAATCTTCCCCTTTGCCCGACCTAAAGGTCCATAAATATCTTCACCAATTTGTCGAGTTTCTAGAGGTTGTAATCCAAGTTGAGATATTGGTGCAGGACTCGACTGGTAATAACTCGTCGTACCCGGTCTCTGCCATGAACCAACTGCTTGTCCTTGTCCTTGACCTTGATTCTGTCCTTGTCCTTGAACTTGAGATTGAGACTGTTGTTGACCTTGAACCTGTTGTTGACCATGACCGTAAGATTGCACCTGATTCTGCGGTTGTCCTCCATATTGATTTGTAGATGGTCCAGCTGAAGGATAATACGGTGATTGCTGTTGTTGTTGATTTTGTTGCCATGGTTGGAGCTGCTGTCCGTTTTGATGACCCTGTGATCCAGGTATCTGCGGATACACGGACTGTTGGGAAGTCCGACCGAGAGAAGAGGAAAGTGACGACAACATTTCAATTTAGTCGCACGTCCAGGGTCGAGGGATGATTACACGAGATACACTCTGACTCTAGTGTACCGAGTATGCAAAACAAGCTTCAGAGCGTAGGTCTTTGATATCAACAGACGATATACAAGATAGGGTGAACTTCTGAACACAACTTGAATTGACGTCGAAGAAATCGCGTGGCGCTTACGTAAGTAAACCACGTGAATTGAGCGGGAATCTTATAGTCAAGCGATCGTTAAGTACCTGATGAATGCATGATGCTCGATGCTAATGCTTGGTATGGTATACTATGAGGGTATTGTGATGTGTTATATGCACTAAGCGTTACCGGAACCTGAAATGTCCTTGAATAGTATACAATGAAGGGGGAACCGCAACCGCCACCACGACTGGCTTTCCTCGAATTTGAATTATTCGTGACCTTTTACTTCTCCTCTGGCTCGTGCTTCGCTCTGAAATTCGCCTTCAGGTTGTTCCTACATCTGAATTCTGTTAGCCAGAAGATCGCAACTGGTGAACAGGGATCCCGCTCACCGCCACTTGAGCGCGTTGATAGTCCTTTCTGCAAAGCCGGCTCGCATAAGATTGATTCGCATTCGGGATAAATACTTCTCTCCAAGAGGACTAATGCCATCCCAGCAAGCAAGGATGATCTTATCCTGTAGTGTGTCAGTTCCGCTAGCAGGAGATAAGAGCTGAATTTACCTCCTCCGCGGTGTAAGACGAGATCTGTCCGTTGCGAATTCTGATCTTCCTGCGTTTGGCCGGAACTTCAGGACAATCCCCATCACGTAAGATGAGAGGATCTTCGGATTCATCTCGTTCGATTAAGGCGGGTGTCAAGGAAACCCTGTGACTTGACTCTTGGTTTGATGGCTTTCTCTTCAAAAGGTGTGAGCTAGGAGCGAGGGAAGTTTTCGCTCGACCGCTGTTGGCATCCGTCTTGGCATTGGGCTCCTCAGACCGTCAGCATGCTGTCAAGCTCTGTCTGCTCCAACATCGACCCACCATTTGGGCACTGGATCGGCTCTCGCTGCTGGGCGTTTCTTCCTCGTCCTCAGCCACCTCTAGTCGTTCATGCTTGTCGAAGTATTGGGTATATCGTTTGCATGTGGTCTTTGCTGAAGTGGATGCACGAGTTGCACGTCGGGTCGAGGCTTCGTCCCAGTCTTCGAACTGTCATATCAGTAATGGGGCCTTTGGACTCAAGAACACTCACGTCACCGGGATTAAAACCGGGTGGCAAAACATTGTTGCGTTGATCATTCTCCACGACGGCCTCTCGTACTTGCTTTGATCGTTGCTTCGTTGACTTCGGCCGGGATGATTCAACTGCATCATATGCGTGACGGTGAATCTGAAAGGGAACAGTCTCTTCGATTCCATCGACTATGTCTCGCGGAGGTCTTTTGCCCCTAGCACGCTTGACTATGCGTGGGGTCGGAGTGAAGTCCTAAGAGTCTATGAGCCTTCTTTCCGATGTAGCGCGACCCACCTCATCCCCTCCATCATCCCATTTTGGGTCGATGTCGGATCGGTAATCAAGTTCCTGGGGATCTTGACTGGCTTGATCTCGGTGGATACTGCTAAAAACAAGATCCTCCCTTTGTGCCTCGAGCCTGTGGGTGTGAGCTCGAACCGCACGAATTGTCCAATTGCAACTCACTTCAATGCAGCTTGTAGAATACCCTTCTTCTCATCCTTTGTGATAGTAGGTTTCGTTGCCAGTGCCGATGTCGTTTTGCCTTGCTTCCTGGTTGGCGTGGCAAGGATCTCTTGATCAGATTCATCCCATTCATCTCGACTTGTAGGTGAAGATGCAAAGTACTGCTCCGACTCATGGCTGATAGAAGTTCGACTTGCGTATTTACCGACTTGTAAGTGGTCAGTGATACTCGAAGCACGTTCTGCTTGGACTTGGTTATCGTGCTTGTCGACTAGACGGATTACCTCTGCTAGAAGATCCAAACCTCTGGTTCCTTCCGGCTTGCCTTTCCTTCCCTTCTTCTTAGGATAGAATTCCGCATGATCCTGCTGATTCACGACTTCTTCCTTTAGTACCTTACCTAGCGGGAGGAGTTCAATCGAGAGGTCGAGCTTGAAGAGATGAGCACGGGGAGAAGGCTTCGGCGCCAGAGTACGAAGGAGGAACGGTCGGACGGTGGGTGGCGCAGTCTGAGCTCTTTCGGAATCTTGTCGATTCAGACGTCTAGGCTTCGTTGGTGTATCTTCTGAAGAAGCTCGAGAACGGTTCTTGTCGGGAAGGCACTGTGAAAGTGAAACTGTGTTACTGATAATCTCTGCGTCGACTCCGGAGGAGTTCATGTTGGGAACATAGAAAGGAGCTAGAGTGGTGATATGTTCTTCGAGGATAACAAGGGTGGGCTCCTCTTCTTCTTCTTCTTCCTCGTCCTCAGCTACGGAAGATGGGTACATGGAAGCGAGATAGTGAAGAGCGTTCTGAGGTTGATCATGATCGACAGGGACGATCTTGCCTCCCCGATACACCTCTACGGCGTGGTCCTCCTCATTGAAAGGAAGAATAAGGGGATCTCCATTGTAGTATGAGCAGATGATGGACTGGGATGGATGTTGACCAGCCAGGGTTGACTGTGTTGCGGGAGACCCCATATGGTAAGTAGGAATTCCTATTGAAGAAGAAGGCTCGTCAATGGTCAAAGTAAGGTTGGGTGAAGAGTGTTCCTCGAAGTATTCGTCGAGCTGTAGAGCAGGGAGTGAGGGTGAGCGAGACACTCGAGAGTTTGAGTCTGCTCGATTAGGACGAAGTGACGAAGAGTGTGTGAGTAGAGGGGAAGTGACAATGGAGATTTGTGAATGGAATTGCTGATAGTTGAAAACGAGGAAGAGAAAGAAAGATTGAAAGAAAGATATCCGTCAGTCATGTATCCCTTCCGTTTCACATGTATACAATAGGAGTACTCACTTCCTCCTGCGACAGAGCTCTTCTCTTACTTGAGATATGAGGTACAATAGACTTGTCTTTCTCTTCACTCTCATCTAGCCTCTCTAGGATCCCCTCCATTTCAATGCTCTTGGCATCCTGAGTGCTCGTACCGCTATACCAACCCTTTCCTTCCGATGACATAGGTGGAGAAGTGATATATGGGATTTTCATCTCTGGGGGTATATCAAACTCATCTTCGTCCCAAACGAGAGAAATTCGAGAGTAGGAGCTGATTGGACTGGAGAGATCGTGGACGAGGTCTGCAGCATTAATCGTTGGTGGGGAGATGAACTGGTGAGAGGTGAATGAGGAAGAGGAAGGTGGTCGAGTAGATCGAGGTGGAATATGCGCTTTGCTAGCGGGTTTCTTGTTCCGAGCAGAAGTCTTCGACCTGGTGCTCACAGAGGAGGGTCGAGTCATGTCGATGTGAGAAGCGCCTTCGTATGAGGAAGGAAAGAACGAAGGAAGGTGATCCAGTATAAAATACGACTAACTAACAGGAAGGATCGGTACCTTCCCACGCTGAAAGAAAGAGTAGGGAGGAAGTGAGAGGGAAGCCGATAACTAAGCACAGCGATCACCAGGATCAGTAGCACATATGAGCAAATCAGAAGAGTATAGATGAGTAGAGAATATTCATATTTGACGGGAATATCGAAATTTCTTGTTGCTCGGATCAAAAGCACGGATGCCCTGTGCGTCATCACAATAAATTCCACACAATGGGTCCTTTGGTTGAGTGTCACCTCATTTACGGGTCTCACCTCATTTACGGGTCAGTAATGCTGCAACCGCTGTTGAACTCCCTGTATTGCTTTAGACTGAGCATATCCAGTCCGATGACCATCTCGTCGTCTCGTGTTAGTACAGGTACAACGATCTGGTATAATGAATAAATACATGCCTGGAGGTGACGTACCCGAAAGACGTGATGAGACATGCTGAAACGCATACGAAGAGTGAAAGCTTGAAGCGGATCGAAGTTCAATGGCGACCACCCTGGTGTCGAGTTGTCGAGGTATACTCACTACTTGCATCTTATTCAGTGCTTGATAACGACATTAGCTTTCCTCACCATGAAGCTCCAACGGTCCCATCGCCGGAAATACTCTCCGCGCCGGCCGGATAAACTCTTTTGAGGTTTAAACGCAATATGTAGCGAAAAGACCGCCGACTCTTGGCATCCATATTTACTTTATATCACATCGTGTGCCTTCTCGTATTGGAGGTATCACTGAACTTAAATCTTGAGCTACGGTGGTAGCCTTTCCTAAAAAGACCGCAGAGTGCTTCCGCGCTTGTCAAGTTTTTACACATTAGATTGAAGCGGCCCCGAAGGACGGCTCTTTGTTGAATCCGAGGATATCCCGGAGATGTCAGAATAGTGGGAACCATCACTTTTTCTGTACTCGCTCTGTCAGCTCTTTCGTTGAATACCTCTTTGACATCGGTCTCTCAGTTGCACCAAGTGTATCGATCGAAAGAACTTCTTGTCGCCTTCGATCAGGCCTTCTAAAATTCAAAGGGTTGAAAGATACTCGACATTGTCAAGAGTCTGTCAGAACATCGAGTTGGACTTCGTCTTAAAGCTATCGAGAGTTCCTTCTTTGTTTAGAAGATCTGTCGAAGCCGGCTTTAAGAGGGAAGCAAGACGGCGCTTTTAACTCTCGAAGTGATAAACGATCCCCACCGTCCAACAGGTTTTTAATCCTTCACCATCAACTCAACAATCTCACCTGAATTTTCGACTCTTGGTTATAGTCGTTAAATCCATCAATATGTCGGCCACGCAACACCAAGATCTCGACACTTCGCCGTCAAAGACACACAGTCATGCCCTTCCATCGTCGGCGCCAGACCACGAGCTTCAGATGCTACCGATTGAAGCACAAACAGCAGCAGGACCAGCAATGATCGTTGAAGCAGAGAAGGGAGAGCAGGTGACAACAGCGGATGAACAGGAATCGATGTATATCTTTAAAAGGCTGAGGAAGGAGATGCCTCTGCCGGGCAAGGTGTTATCTGCGGTCATGTTGTAAGTGGCTTTTGACTCTCTTTCTGAGGCGGTACTGACAGATTTAGGGCAACATTGTTCCTGGTCATGTTTTTGGCAGGGTGGAATGATGCCAGTCAAGGTCCGCTGTTACCTTCTCTCCAAGAGTACTACAATGTGAGCGAGGTCGCCCATTCTCAAGGTGAAGAAAAACTGATGATCCGACCTAGGTGGACTATCTCGTCAGTGAGTATACCGTGACTTGCGATAGACCTTCATTGATAGCGTCTAGTCAGCATTATTTGGATCTGTAACTTTGCCGGATTCATGATATCCGGTATCACCAATGTTTTCATCACAGACCGAATCGGTTTTGGTATAGTGAGTTACTGTTTGCAATGTCTGACCCAAAGCTGACGTGCATATAGGCTGCTCCAATCGGTGCTGGTGCACAGGCTCTAGCATACGCTCTGATCTTTTGGGGCGCTCCATATCCTCTCTTCCTCATCGCGTATGTGTTTAACGGTTTCGGTCTGGGTTTACAGGTAAATTTAATGATACCGCTACGCTACGACCTATGTTGGAGCTTACTTTGACTTAGGATGCTCAAGTCAACTCTCTCACTTCTCGATTACCCAACGCCAATACCAAGATGTTTCTCATGCACGCATGGTACGGATTCGGAGCTACCATATCGCCATTAGTAGCCACTGAATTCGTCAAGAAAGTCTCCGACAAGGTCTACTATTACTTTGCTGTCTCCCTGGGTCTAGCACTATTCACGGTCCTAACACTCATTCTATCTTTCAGATTGAGGACCGATGATCAGATTGTTGGAAAGAGAGGACCAGATGTGATAGTCACGACGACGGCAGGAACTGACGAGAAGAAGACTGAGGCGGGAGGAGGAGGAAGTGGGGGCAAGATGAAGAGGATATTGAAAATCCCTTCAGTCCATTATATGGCATTCTATATCGCAATCTACGTGGGTGTAGAAGTGACTCTAGGAGGTTGGATCGTGAGTGGCTTTATGGATTAAAAGGGGTGGAACGAGCTGAACGGATAGACGACCTTCCTTATCGATGAGCGAGGAGGCAACGATAACGCTGGATACGTCACTACAGGCTACTTTGCAGGTATGTTTCGCTCCTCTCTCCGTTCGGATTCCCAACTGATCGTTTCAGGTATTACCCTCGGTCGAGTCGCGCTCATCCCCGTAACCGGTTGGTTAGGCAGACACAACTCCATATACATCTAGTAAGCTACTTCTCTGCTTCCAATCCCAGACTAATCTCATATTACTCAGTACCATCCTCTCTATTGTTCTCGAAATCGTCATTTGGACTACCCATAACTTGGTGGCCAACGCTGTTTGTTATTCCCTTATCGGTGTTCTTCTTGGTCCAATGTACCCGATCGTCATGATGGTGGTTTTAGATGTCGTTCCAGGAGAATTACAAGGTGGAAGTATTGGATGGATAGCGAGTTTAGGTCAAGCAGGTAGTGCCATGATGCCTTTGTGAGTTGTCTTTCAGCTCTACCGCCATGTCACTCATAGTCTATCAGTATCACCGGTGGTATAGCGAATAGAGTGAGTTATCCCGTGTTGTACCCTTAGGAGAAGCTGATCAGCATAGTACGGAGTATGGATCTTACAACCTCTTATTGTCGCATTCTTAGGTTTCTCTCTTATACTGTGGTTCCTGGTCCCCCGTCCACCAGGATGGAGGAAGTAGTGTAGGACTGTATCGAAAAACACCGTAATCTAATATAGTCTCGGGGAGAGTAGGCTGTACATTTATCCAGTATAATGCATCTATAATTGGGCCTCAATGCCTTCAGATGTTGCAAAGGAGCAGAAGCAAATCGAGGTACGTGTAAAGAGAAGAGAGGGTCACAGTATTCATATATGTATCCTGTCGTAATTACTTCAGACTTATCTATTCACACCCATTCGTCACCTAATCTACGTCTCCTCGTTATATGAAAGTGAAAATCGATGTGACAATACACATCAATGAAACATCGCATGTCTTGCTTCTTCCCCCCACTTGCATTCCCCTAGTTTATGACTTCTGATTCCTCCACACAAACATTTTCTCGTACTCACTTCTTACAACTCCTTGTGAGCGTGTCGACTAGCACTGGCGCTGGAAGCGGAGCTGACACTGCTGAGAGACTTGGAGTATGAGCTAGCACTGACGCTAGCGGAGGAAAGGCTCGAAGCAGCAGACTTGCTGTAGACGGAGAACGAGCTGGAGAGACTGGACGAAGCGGAAGAGAATGAAGAAGAGGCGACCGAAGCAGCTGAAACAGCAGATCGGGAGAGGGAAACCGAGAGGGATGAAGCTGAAAGCGAAGCTGAGTGAGCAGCGACGGAAGCAGCGGATGAAGCAGATGAAGCAAGGGAAGATGCGGATGACGAAGCGTAAGAAGCAGCTGAGGTGGCAGACTTGCTGGCGACGGAAGCAGCGCTTGAAGCAGATGGGTTGGCTGACTTGGAAGCGACGCTGGCGGCAGATGAGGCAGCGGAGGAGAGCGAGCTTGACATGGATGAGGCAGCGGATTGAGCGGCAGCAGAAGCACTTGAGGCCGAAGCGCTGGATTTCGGTCAGCACAAGATCTATCAGGAGGTGAAGGACTACTCACTATCCACTAACGGAAGCGACGGAAGCAGCTGAGGTAGCGCTGTTGGCAGCAGAAGTGGCGTAAGCGCTGCCAGAGTTGACAGCTACAGACATAACTGAGGAAACTGAAGCGATGGCTTTCTCGTATTTCTCCTCGGCGGTAAGCTTGGAAGCGGTCAAGAGCTCGAGAACGCCGGAGAGCTTCTCCTCAGCAAACTCGACACCACCACTGATGCTCTCTCGAATGGAAGCAAGGATCTGCTCGACCTTGTTCTGGGATTGAACGTAGTGGATTCGGACTTCGTGAAGAAGAGATGGTCGAGTGGAGTACTTGGTGTCGTCGATACCGTAAGATCGGAGCTGAGCTCGGAGTCGCGCGTCGGGCCATGCGAGGTATGGGGCGGCAGTGGATTCCTTGTACTTGCTGGACATGAGGTTGACGAGTTCATCACGCTTGGCCTGCACGTCGGATTTGAGGTAACCGTGGCTGACAAGGTAGTCTCGAATCTCAGAGTCGTTCCAACTGCTCCAGATGGTAGACTTGGCTCGAGTATAATTCTCATCAAGGAGTTTCTCGTACTTCTCTCGCTTGAGCTCGCCGGCTTGGGAAGAGCTACATCTGATCAGCACAAATCCACATCTGAACGAAAGCTGCTTACATAACACCTTCAGAGATCAACCAGTCTCGGAGTTGACTGTCAGACCATTTGGAGTAGGCAGTGTCCTTGGTGTCCCAGTAGTTAGTCTTCATGAGATCGACGAGCTTCTCTCGGGCAGTGGGCTCTGGGTGAACGATACCGTGCTCAACGAGCCACTCGTGGATGTTGCTAGTTGACCATGCTTCGTAGACAGGGTGGGTAGCCTTCATGTAAGCAGCCTTGACGTTGTTGAGGAGAGCAGCTCGGCCAGTTGGGGCTGGGGTGGTGATGACGTTGTGCTCCTCGAGCCAAGTTCGGAGCTGGTTGTCGTCCCAGGTAGAGAACACGTAGTCTTTGGTGTCATCGAGCTTTTTGGCGACCTTGGCGGAAGCGTAGGCTGCTTGAGCAGAAGCGGTGGAAGCAGCGCCGTAAGCAACTGATGAGGCTGAGCTGGCAGCACCGTAAGCACCTGAAGAGGCTGAGCTGGCAGCACCAGCAGCGTATGCGGCGGCGTTTCCGTAAGCGGATGAAACGGAAGAGGCCGCTTGGTCGGTTGGGTGACCGTAGACAGCGGTGGAGGCAGCGGAAGCCTTCTGTTTAGCGAGGACAAGAAGTTGCTCCTTGTTGGATGAAGGAGAAACAACACCCTGCTCAAGTAGCCATTCTCTCAATTGGCTCTCAGTCCAACTATAGTGGGTCAGTTGTGGATTTCGAGTCTTTAAAGTGGCAGCTTACGTGTCCTGAGCAGCCTCGAAGTAAGCTTGACCGGCTCCTGCGGTTCCAGCACCCCACTGAAATGATATCAGCATGATGACCCTCCAATGTGTTGATGCGACTTACAGTGGCAGCAGCATCGGCGTACTCGGCGACCTTGGCCTGAGCATCGGCAAGAGTAGCAGAATCTCTAAGGGCAACTCCTTGTGCTTTGAGGAATTGGATTGATTGATCGAGAGACCAGTCCTCGTAAACGGCTGTGGCGAGAAGGAGAGGGGTAAAAGGAATACCATAAAATGGACGAGGTGGAGAAGTGGGATGACGGTAAATTTACAGACGAAAGAGTAAGGTCACAAGGAAGAGAACACAAGTCAGCTTCATTGTCCAACAAAGAGAGCGCCCCAAGAGGGGGGTGAAAACTTTCACTCACGCTTGTCTTTTCCGAACAACTTCGCATCCGCACCAGCGGAAATAGCGATAGTTGCAATGAGTATTGTCTTTGAGAATCTCATTTTTGTTTATCCTCTTTATCAAAGTAAAGGGGTAGATTGAGGGGGTATATGGTATATCTTCACTCGTTGAAAGGTATACTCGAGTGATGGGATATAAGAGAATGAATGAGAGAGAGATAGAAAGAGAAAGGGGTTGAAATGGACGTGGAAGGGAAGGAGGATGAAGCGATTGTGCTGGCGTATCGATGAGCAACAAATGACGTCAACTTATAAAATAATCACTGTCAGCCTTTCAAATTCCAAAGAACAAAGCATCAAGTAGATGACGCGCATTCAGGAACACAGTTGA
Source organism: Cryptococcus sp. GC_Crypt_4 (assembly GCA_026538345.1). NCBI lineage: Eukaryota > Fungi > Basidiomycota > Tremellomycetes > Tremellales > Cryptococcaceae > Cryptococcus > Cryptococcus sp. GC_Crypt_4. The sequence goes on along the minus strand of JALPCA010000020.1, from coordinate 9,412 downwards.
CATGATATTTGATTCCGCTCGTGGCACTTTTACGAGATTCCTTAGATCAAGCGGTCATTTCCGCTATAGATATGTGCCTGACATGACTTATGAAACGTGCGAGATTCAAAAGGTTAAATATAATGTTCTAAGCTTTGAAGATCATGGACAGATAGTACTACATCATAATGAACGAGGTATATTGTACTGTTAATCACAGTAACAGCACAAGTGAGTCGCTCTTGATAAAGCCACAGTGTGTCATGGAGAACCAGTCTACAACGTATTAGGTCCAAATCACGTTCATGTCACACCGGAAGATCCGCGTTTCGGATGGTATATCGCATCTGTCATCTTGCTCGTGCTTCTCGGAGGTGTCTTCTCTGGTCTAACACTTGGACTCATGGGACTGGATAGCGTGAGTGCTGGTTTGCAACTCTCCTACCGATTATCGACCATCTGTAGGTCAACCTACAGGTCCTGTCCATTGCGGGGACTCCAGTAGAGATGAGAAGAGCATCCAGGGTACTCAAGCTGATCAAATCTGGAAGACATACGATGCTGGTAGTCCTTCTGCTGGGTGAGTGCCCCAACAGCATGATCATGTTGTGGACACCAATACATGTCTTCAGGCAACACTTTGATTAACACCTCGCTTCCGATATTCTTGGACCAGATTGTAAGGTCTTAAGGGCTCACACGACACGTAAATCTTACCTTCTTACAGGTCGGAGGCGGAGTCATTGCCGTGCTTGCAAGTACTGCACTGGAAGTAAGTTCGCTCCTACGTGATTTCGCATAGATTGATATGATGATAGCTCATCTTTGGTGGTATGTGACTCTTATGACCCGATGCTCAGCATTGGCTGATCTGGCTCTCTTCTCATGTCGTAGAGTAAGTTTCCTCATACAAGTATATTTCTGACTGACTCTATTAGAATACTTCCACAGTGTTCGTATACCACATCCGTTCACGATCCAGGCTGATCCGATGCCTAAGCTGTCTGCAATCGCCATGGTCTGGCCATTGGTGCCTCCTTTGCGCCAGTGGTCCGATGCCTCATCATACTGGCATATCCAATAGCCAAGCCCATTGCGATGGTGAGTCATACGTCCAGGGAGCATGCTGAGTCTTCGTTAGCTTCTAGATTATCTACTAGGGTCACACGATGACGGCGTTACATATAGTAAAGCCGAATTGAAGACTTTCGTTTCGCTCGGTGTCGAGGACAAACTAGGCGAAGATGAGATTTCTATACTTGGAAGTGTCCTGGAGTTCTCTGGGAAGAATGTATCGGAGATCATGGTAAGTCTATTGACAATTAGGCTCCGCTGATGGCGTGTAGACGCCTGTACAGGATGTATTTGCTTTGTCTGCGGAAAGGATAGTTGTCAGTAATACCATAAAATATAGTCAAAACCAGCTGATTGATCAGGACGATGAGCTGGTTTCCGAGGTGCGCATTAGCGTCACCCTTTCCCATTACCTACCTCATTTTGCCAGATACTACGCAAGGGATACAGCAGGATCCCCGTGTACGAGCCAAGCCATCTGGGTGCTTACATGTGAGTTCGACTACCTTGCTATAATTTTGACAATTGACGTATGTAGTGGAGTCGTAACGTGAGTGAAGCCTATGGGCCATAATTGCTCTATTGACCCCGCACCAGTATTCGAGCTTTGGTTCAATACGATACGTCCGATCTCAAGCCAGCTTCCGCTTTGATTAGTCAAGCACTACCGCAATGTCCTCCTGATCTGCCTCTGCTAGACGCTATGACATAGTGAGACTTACTAGTGAACCATCTAGGACCTCGCTGACGTCCTCATAGCTTCCAGACTGGGCAAAGTCATATCCTCTTGATCTCAGCCTTTCCAGGGAGAGATCATGGTGCGATTGGCATAGTAACGCTCGAGGATGTAGTGGAGGTACGTCAACCTACACAGGATGTGAATTTCGCTGAATTAGACAGGAACTGATAGGCAAAGAGATTATAGTAAGTTACTGATGTTTCCGGACTCAGAGCTGACACGGGCAAAGGATGAGACAGATCAGTACATTGATATACACAGGTAAGAGTTGAGGTCTACTTCAAACCTTGCAGCTGACAGTGTGACCACCGTAGTCGTATACCAGTGATCAGACCGAAAATGAGATCAGATCAGTGAGTACCTCGTGAGTTGCTTGACGAATCGCTAACAACGATACAGACCCGAAGGACTGAAACGTATAATCCAAGGTCGTCTGGCTAGACGGCGTGCCTTCTTGGAAGAAGGAGAAGATTCGAGAGTGGGGTCACTAGTAGATCATCCTATTAACGTATGATGGATCGTATCTTGGGCTGATTTCTGGGCGTTTCACATTGGGGTTTATTTCGGCCGAGCGTGTAGTGCTTGTGCGCCAGTACCCATGCATAGCTGAGTTAGAGGACTTGATGCTGCGGATTGCTTTTGCTTCTACTGACTCCCTCCGTTGCGTCTCGACCCAAGCCTACAGCATCGAACCATCGCTAAATCCAATATTTGTTGATAAGATTCCGCGTGGTTTAGCCGCTGCCCGAGTTTGACGGCAAAATCAAAGATCGTTCGTTTTTGTTTAGAATTATCATCGTTCCACCATTGTTCACATCGCGCTGAGTCAGTCTATTGGCTCAATAATCTCAAAAGAAAGGACATTGTCGGGAAGTTCGACACGTAGATCGACCGATTTTCCTAGTAAGCAATTGATAAAACGATCAAATCTCCAAAAGTCTCTCTTGAACCTCCTCAACCATCACTGGCCACCATGGCGACTCATACCGATCTCATCATCTATTCTCTTGGTCTGTTACTCCCTCTATTATGGTATTTCAGGAATTCATTACCGATCATTGGGGGTAAACCGATTGCATCAAGTGTGAATGCTGTAGCTAGTAAGAGTAAAGTGGAAGAGGGCGATCCTAGGGATTTCGTAGGCAAGATGGAGAGAGCTGTGAGTACACTAATCAGGCGATACTGAGGTTATAACTGATCATCATTCCCTACCTCCTATCACCTGTCACCCTATCTACCCCTTATATCTTATCACTCTCACCCAATGTAATAACCAGAACAAGCGATCTGTCATGTTTTACGGTAGTCAAACTGGTACAGCTGAAGAGTACGCTATTCGACTTGCCAAGGAAGCCAAATCTCGATTCGGTATATCATCACTTGTATGTGATCCTGAAGAATACGATTTTGCCAATCTCGATCAAGTCCCTTCATCATCTGTAGTCTTTTTCGTCGTTGCCACATATGGTGAAGGTGAACCGACTGATAACGCTCAACCATTTATGGAATTTATCCTTGATCCTTCGGTGGAGTTTTCAAATGGCTCGACTTTGGAAAACCTCAATTACGTCGTCTTTGGTCTGGGAAATAAGACTTATACCTATTATAATGAAATCGCAAGGAAGATCGACAAACGATTGACGGAATTGGGGGCCAAGAGGATTGGAGAGAGAGGTGAAGGAGATGATGATAAGTCCATGGAGGAGGATTATCTCGGATGGAAAGATGTCATGTGGGAAGATTTCTCCAAGAAACTTGGTGTGGAAGAAGGTGGGGCTGGCGATGTTGCCGATTTCCTCGTTACGGAATTGCCGACACATGCTCCGGATAAGGTCTACCATGGAGAATTATCATCAAGGGCTCTTCTTGCTTCAGCCAGCGGAACCAACACACCGAGTGGATCATATGATGCGAAGAATCCGTACCCAGCGCCTGTTCTCGCTTCAAAGGAGCTGTTTGCCGTTTCAGGTGACAGGAATTGTGTCCACATTGAATTCGATATCACTGGATCAGGCATGAACTACCAACACGGTGATCACGTTGGCATTTGGCCATCAAATCCGGACGTGGAAGTCGACAGGATACTCGCAGTACTTGGTCTTGCCGAAGGAGATCGTCGACATGCAATCGTTCAACTTGAATCATTAGATCCTGCTCTTGCCAAAGTCCCATTCCCCACTCCAGCAACATATGAAGCGATCTTTAGACATTATCTTGATATCTCAGCTATTGCTTCACGACAGACTATCGCTTTCCTCGCTAGATTCGCTCCAACCCCAGAAGCTCAGGAAAAGCTAACTCGATGGGGAACCAATAAGGACATTTACGCCAAAGAGATCGATGGACCTGCTCTCAAGCTCGCTGAGGTACTTCAAGCGGCTGTTGGAGACTCGCTCGAGGCTCCATTCAACTCTACAGTCTGGTCGATTCCCTTCGATCGAATCGTCTCCACCATTCCCCGACTTCAGCCTCGATACTACTCTATTTCCTCGTCCTCCAAATTACATCCGTCTGCTATTCATGTCACTGCTGTTGTTCTCAAATACCAATCAACACCATCTTTCGCCCATAATTCCGAACCAAGATGGGTACATGGTGTCAGTACTAATTTCATCCTCAATGTCAAGATCGCCTCGGGAGGGACCAATACGCCAGTCGAGCAAGCTCTAGATCACGAAGGGCAGCCGTCAAGCGTTACCATGTCCAGTCAACCTACTTACCGATTAGCGGGGCCGAGAGGCCGATATGTCAAGGAGAACATCTATAGAGTTCCTATCCATGTCAGGCGGTCTACTTTCCGACTACCTACTTCGCCAAAAGTTCCAGTCATCATGATCGGTCCAGGTACTGTTAGTATCCTTCTTTGCCCTTATCGTCACGACAGCTGACGTATATTTCAGGGCGTTGCGCCATTCCGTGGATTCGTACAAGAACGAGTAGCTCTCGCTCGTCGAGCGATCGCTAAATCTGGTGCAGATGCACTAAACGATTGGGCGCCGATGCACTTGTTCTACGGATGTAGGAAGTCTGACGAAGATTTCCTGTACTCTGACGAATGGCCCGCCTACACCGAGGAGCTCAAGGGGAAATTCAACATGCACGTAGCATTCTCACGAGAACAGAAGAAAGCCGATGGTAGTGAGTTGCTCTGTGAAGTCTACAATGGTCAATACTGATGTCATCTAGGTAAAGTCTATGTACAAGATTTGATCTGGGATAATCGAGCGGTTCTAGCCCCATTGATCCTGGAGAAACGAGCATACATATATATCTGTGGTGATGCCAAGAGCATGTCAAAAGCGGTCGAAGATCGATTAATGCATTTATTAGCAGAAGCTAAAGGAGGAAAACCAGAAGTTGAAGGTGCGAAAGAGTTGAAGTTGCTTAAGGAGAGAAACGTGAGTTTGATTTCGCTCCCTTCCCCTGATGTATAGCTGATATGACGTCTAGCGACTCATGACGGATGTTTGGAGTTAGTCGAGTATTGAGCATAATACATATAGACGAAGCATATCGGCGTGCATGCATAATATCAGTACCATGGTGTCGAGCGGTGTTCGCGTCAATTATACTGTGACTCGTATACAAAATTATGGGTCGTAACCTCTTGTTTCGCCCAAGTTCATGACTCCAAACTCCTCTTCGGTGACACCAACCGTCTTCCTCGCCTCTACTAGCAGCTCTGGTGGTTCGGCAATCCTGTCAAAAGCCATTCTCCAAGTACCCCAATGCATACCGATTGCTTTCTTACATTGCTGAAGAATCAGCGAATTATACGGTGTTGCCCTACGGATGAACTTACAGTATCCTTGAACATCCTGACCGCGTCTATCGGAGCATTATGAACCAAGGACATCATAAGACGAGGAGAGTACGCTCCAATGGGGATCAAACCGAGAGAGAAAGGACCGAGTTTCTGTCCAATCTCAGCGAAAGCGGGGCATACTGGCGCATTCGGGTCGATGGTGTGAGTTTCATCTTTCACGGCACAATACCCTAAGGCAGTCAGAGAACGCTGGATTAGATAATTGACAAAATATACCTGTATCGCCTCCAAACCAGACCTGGAGAGTCAGCTTTAATACCCTAATCCAACTTGCGTACTTACAGAAGCTCCCTTTGATCCGTCATCCTTGATCGAGTGAGCTGCCCATGAAGCCCATAATGATTTGTCCTTATCAAACGGCGTTCTTGCGCAATTGTGTTGACATGGTGCTTCATTGATGAGATGAAATCTGAGAATCCACATCCAGAGACTCACCACATGTGATCTTGGCTGTACCTTTACCCTCAACTGTAACCGTTCTCTCCTCCCACCAGTCCATCTCGATGATGGGGGACTTGGGCCCGACCGTCGATCGAAGATTGGCTGCTCCATTCAGACCTAAGAAGAGGATAGGAGGACGATCTGCGTGTTTGGTATACAAATCACGGAGGGTGGTTAGGTCACAATGATCATAGTGATTATGAGAGATCATCTATCTAGTCAGTATGTCGATATGGAAAAAGGAGAGTCAGCCTACAATGATGTCGATCTGAGGCAGCTCATCTACCTTGGCAGGTGCAGCTGCAAAGAGTCAGAACAGCCTCCAACTCGTAATCCCACTCACGGCTATACCTCAAGTTCCCACCAAAGCTTTGAAACGGACTACATCTCGGTGAATAAGCCGGATCAAACAATATATTGATTCCACCATTCTTTGATCCTTCTTCTGCAGGTAATTGCACCAAAAATGAAGCGTGACTGAGCCATGTGGCCTTGAGTTGGGTAGAAGGGAGGTTTACACCGAAATCTGGTTTGACGGTAGGTACAAGTTGATCTATGATCTCTCGGTCAGGATCATTGGCGACTTTTGTTCGAAACTACCTGGGTGAGCTATATGGGAAGAGGGATTGTATGGCAGACATACTTCTCGGAGGAACTAAAGGCAATAAGATGAGTAAACGTCCTTGCGGAACACTCAATAAGCTTACGCTGAACAATGTCCAGAAGCTCTATGATGAGATTAGTATCATGTAAGCATGACTTAACTATCCAACCCACCACATCTCCCGGGTACGACTTCCATGGATTCTTGAAACCTGCTGCCTGATCGTTAATCCAATGATCACCTTTCGTTCTCGCAATCTTGGCTTCTACAGGCGGGTCTACCGTGATAGCTCCAGCTCCTAGGGCTGTCATAGCTGCTCTTGATCTAGCAGCACTTAGCAGACTTCGAGTAAGACGCATGAGAAGGTGGATAAGTATAATCACAAGAGTGATCGCTGAAATACCATCGTCATATATCGATGGCCGATGTCCGAAGTAAGCATAGGTCGGGCATGCTGTTTTCAAAAATCAAAATAAATAAATAATTGTTTCAGTGTTGAACCCGACCTCTATTTCAATTTCAAGGTTATCATCCCTCGGAGGTACTCCCACCGCCCACTGATCTGAACCATGTTTATTTGACAGCCTGGTCCTGGTTTAGACCATCCAATTTATTTACCGGTCGTGGGGACAGACCGTTGTGGCTACTTTATCGCAAGTAGCTAGAACGGATCTTTAACGTCTTTCTCAAATGAGATTGGACGGACGATATCAATGAATTGGTGGAATCCATTGTATCGGAAAGTGCGGATTTTCATAACGCCATTGTGATCCAAACCAAGAGATATTCCCTTGAAAGTGGTGAGACAAAAGATTGGGATGTGAACCAGCTACATGATTAGGTTGCATTTGGAGACGATATATCCTATTCGACAAGCTCTTCCTCTTCTGATCTATGCTCTGAAGTAGAGACCTCTTCAGTGACTACTAAACACTCCTTCTCACCCTCTCCAACCTCATTAAGGCCATCACTGCGGTCTGAAAGCACTTCCCTTGCAATAGCATGAAGGTCAAACTCTGAGGCAACGATTCCCTCATTCTGCGATTCATCCGCGATGTCGTCGAGATCGGGATCATCCTCGCCGAATAATATGCTATCGTCCAACTCGGTTGTCGCCTCGGGTTCCAGATCAGCCGCATCGATCGGAGGAAGGTCTTCTGACTGGGCCAATTCTGGAACATCAGGTTCACGTTCAAGTAAATCTCCCAGATCCTCCTCATTCGATGTCGAGTTCATTGACATCGCGGGATCCATCTCCATGACGGTATCTTCCAGAACTTCTTCCAGAGTCTTTTCGACGGATGGTCGCTCGATAAGATCGTGCTCCAACATACCATCAAGTACATTCGCTTTATCCACACCGGTAGACGGGTCAAGGACGCCGGCCTTCTCCGCACGAATCACGTTGATTTCCGCGCCTTGAAATGCGAGATCGTCATGTTCGACGGTGACGTCGACTTCGGAAGTCATAACAGCGATGCTCTTGTCCCCACCATCTGGTTGGCCACCCTCTTCGGTAGCAGGGACATCCTCTGAATCGATGATGATCTCTTCGATCTCTGTGACGGTTTCGATTCGCATTACCTCTTCAGACTCGGTGATGTTCTCCAGGATTTCGGTATCGAGTTCTCCGAACCTTTCTGCTAGTATATCCTGCTTTTGAATGTCCACCGGTATTTCGACTTCCGCTTGTTTACCAGGAGTTGCTTCAGGTTCATCGTAGGGTATAACGCCGTCCGTCGATAGATGGTCTGGTACAATTTCCCCTTCGTCTGCTGCCCCAATGTTGACTGCGATTGCATCGGACGCCACCCCGCTAGTAGGCTCATTTATCCCTTCTTGATCGACCACAAAGGTGTCCGGATCTGGTGCACTTTCTCTCATCATGCTCTCGGGTTCGCGAGGGGTTAAATCCAGGGCTGACTCGTCGACTGTGTCTTGTCCTCGAGTGACACGTGTGGCGTCGACTTCCGAATCGGTCGGGGCCTGTGGTAAACTAGCTTCGCCGAGTACGATGGGAACTTCAACGACGACATCATCCGATCCAGCGGTATCCACTTCAACGACCATACTGACGTCTTCACCGAATGTAGCAGGTTCGTCAGCAGTGGAAACAACAACTTCCTCTTCTCCGAGTTTGGGCTGCAAAGCCACATCCTCATGGGCTGCTTGGGAATCTTGACCGGCCGTAGGCAAGTTGTCAGATGTTGGGTGGTCCTTGTTCAGTTTGTTGACTGGGATTACTTCCTGCACAGGACCCGATTCGACCTCCATGGGAATGTCGCCACGTTCGTCAAGTTCGTCGGTCTCGATGACAATGTCATCAGTATCGATGGTGGGCTCTTGGGCTGGTTCGATCTCCGCGGGTTCCTCTTCTACGATTCCTTCTAGGTCGAGTGGAGTCGATATGACATGGCCAGCGTCGTTAGGCTCAGCTGTGTTGGAAGCATTGATAGCGTCGATCGCGTCGATCGCGTCAACAGTATCGCCAGTACCGCCGCTGTCATCAGCGACCAACTTCCGCAATAACGCGAGCATCCGTGGCAACATCTATGATGGCAGGATCGATGTCCTGGGCGTCGGCAATCTTTACGGGTCGAATGGGCAGATCCACCAAAGCATCCTGGGTTAGGTCTGTATTCTCCACCAGATCTACATTAGCACCCTTCGAAATGGCCTCGTCGGCTTCCGCAAAGGGGCCCAAACTCTGGACGTCTTCGACATCGCCCATCTCCGGCAACTCCACTTG
>JALPCA010000426.1:0-11537 GCA_026538345.1 Cryptococcus sp. GC_Crypt_4 | reverse complement strand
GGTGGCGCGATATATCATTGGATAAATCGTTCGCGACTGGATACATTATACATTCCGGTGTTACCCTCGAAGACCCAAAGTCGATGTTGGGCCCCTGGCCAGCCAATCCCATACTGACTCCCCTACTTTACTCATGACACTCCTGACTTCTTCCCCTTCACTTCCACTTTGCACCATTACTGGCCTACCCGCATCTCCTCCATCACTGACAGCAGTCACCAACGGCAGTTGGCCTATTGAGTTAGCTCATTTCGACCGCTGTGATCAATCGACTCACCCAAGACAGGCAATTTGAGCTCGCCTGCAGCTTTCTCGAAACTTGCCGCACTGCCAAATAGCTCGTGTGGTGTCGAGCATGAAGAACAGGTGAAATGTGACATGTTCAATAAGAACCCTATGATCTGCAATTTGTCAGGAGATTCGAATGTGCAGTGGTCCGAATCTGCTTACAGGTATGTTGACTTTGTTGAACATCCCTACGCCTTTTCTTGCATCTATCAGAGCGACATCCTGTGGTGTCGATACGATCACGGCACCTATATATTTCAGCATGACTTGCATATGATGTATTCAACTGGTAAGGTCTATACGTACCGTCAACGACGACCAATTGTCCTAGACTGAGCTGGACATCTCCAGTTCCAGGTGGCATATCGATGACTAGGACATCCAGATCTTGCCCGTCACTTGTCCAATCCACATCAAACAGCAGCTGGAAAGTGTAAGCTACATTGTTAATATGATAGGTATGATAGGACTTGAGCTACCTGTTGTACGGCTTTCATCACCATCATACCTCTCCAAACTACTGGGGAGTCATTCGCTGGATTTGGCGCTATGATCATCAGATCTGATTCACAGGAAGCTACAGATACATACGTAGTAGGTACCCTATTGACATTGTCTTGACTCCATGATTCTGCAGTGGTAGTAGCTTGTTCTCTATTCGTTATCAGCCGCTGTTCCCTCATGGCCGTCTCACTGGATCTCACCTGCTGATAACCGCGGATCTCCCGCATTCTCCAATCCAAACAATTTAGGCACACTCGGGCCAAAGATATCTAAATCCAAAAGTCCAATCTTCGGTGAGCGACCAAGTTTACTCGTAGATAAGAGTGATAATGCTAGATTTGCTATACTGGCACAAAGCCTATCAGCTGAATTTCCATGTCGGTGTCGATCTATACCGACCTGCCACTGTACTTTTCCCTACACCACCTTTACCTGATGCTACCACTACTATCTGCTTGACTCCCCTTATTCTTGATCTTTCTGGTGGTGCGCCCCTTCGAGGTATTATCGGAGGTGGATTAGCTACTCTCCTAGGAATGCCCTAGAATGTTAGAACAGTCAAGTGCAGGGGAATGGGCGTACAAGGGGATTTTCGTGAGACTGACACCGTGGCGAGGTGTGAAGACAACGTTTTCCGGTGTTCGTCAGGATTGATAGTATCCTAGGAGCTGCCAGTAGGTGTCTAGCCGTCCTCATCGACATGCTGAAGGTGGGTCGTAGGAAGTATATAAAGGTGAGGGTTGAATTGTTAAATGACGCGTAAACCACGCGATTTAACAAGACTATTCTGAAACCATGATTCATCCACGAATTATCATTTCATCCTACTTTCTCAACCACCCTCAGGTCGTTGTGCGTACAACTTGTGGTCTTTCTAGACAGTCGACAGTCACGTAGATTACTCGACGCTGTGCCGACACGCTCCTTTCTACGCCGCCGCCGATCAGGAGACCACCCTCCTCGTCATCAATTCGGCCCGATTTCGTGAATCCTCTGATAACTCCTTTGACAATTGATCTTCATACTCATTGATCGACCTTTTAAGCAGCACGTATGAGTGCTCCACCAATACCAAGGAGGCCAGGGGGTGCTCGACCAGCTCCAGGCCAAACACCACCTCCAATTGCTAGTGGTAGTAAGTTACCTCCTCCACCTACTTTACAAATACCAGAAGGAAACGTCCGTGAGTATTTGGGGATCAACTTCGTCATGATTTCTCGCTAAATGTATATAGCAGGAATGAATGTCGATCAAAATGGTCAAGGAGGTTGGCATTATCCTCAATCACTACCTTCTCTCGCGTTGAAACCTATTCGAAGTCCAGGTCTGGGTGGTTCCTTGAATAAACCAAGTAAACCGAAACTCAGTTTATCACCTCTACCTTCACCTCATCCTTCTCCTTCATTCTCTCCTGCTCCATTACCCCAACCTATTCCAGCGACAGTCCCTTCAACTCGACCTCCTCCTCTGTTAAACGCTCCTTCGGCAAGCCGAGTTCCTACTCGAAAAGGCACACCTCAACTCAAACTTGCCATGCCGATACAGACTTCTGGATCTACTTTATCTATGGGCATCGATTATCCATCAGAGTTTACAGACGAAGATAGTCTCAATTCAGCATTAAGAACCCCTTTAGCAGGAGAAGATAGAAATCCGACGTTACAGGCTCGAGCGTATTATGGTGATGGAGAGAGTTCATACGGTTATGGAATGTCGAATAACGGACTAGGAGATGGGACAGAGTCCAACATGTCAGCTATGACGGCTGCACTACGACAAGCAGTTTCAAGATCACGGTTTGATGGTTCACCTAATCCTTCTTCGAGATCTCGCACGAATTCCAATGCTGGATCACAGTATTCCGACTCTAGAAGAGGAAGTTTGGCCAATTCTGACGATATCATGATTCTGAAGGGCTTAAGTATAACCACGCCAAGTGAAGAAGGTCCGAGTAGGAGAAGTATCGATAGTACGCGGAGTAGTGAAGGAAGTGAGGGAGAACAACCATTTGACCCAAATGATCTAGTCCTGCTACGGCGTCTCGGTGAAGGGACTGGAGGATCAGTCGATTTGGTACAAGACGGAAGAACAGGAAAAGTCATGGCGAAGAAGGTAAGCCTTACCATCGAAATTTGGATCCTTACTGACGATATAGGTAATCGCTCGGACCACGAATCCAGCAATGCACAAGCAACTTCTCCGAGAACTCAAATTCCTCGATGCTTGTACTTCCCCTTACATTGTCCAACACTACGGGTCGTTTTTAGCAGAGAGGGATTCTCAGATTGGCATCTTGATGGAATACTGTGAGGGAGGTAGTCTGGATTATCTGGTGGGAAAGATGAAAAAAGGAAGAATGATGTGCTCGGAACATGTTTTAGGGAGGATAGCCGCTTCTGTAAGTGTTTTAGTCAACGTTGTCATCATCTCTAAACCCAGTAGGTTCTTCGAGGCCTAGACTACCTTCATAAAAGGAAGATTGTCCATCGTGATATCAAACCCAGCAATATCTTACTAGCAAGGGACGGATCTGTCAAGTTATGCGACTTTGGAGTCAGTGGTGAGACCATTGATTCTATAGCGGGAACATTCACTGGTACAAGCTATTACATGGCTGTGAGTGATAATATTCTCTCGGCATCTAGTATATTGATTGATCTCTCAGCCTGAACGTATCCAAGGCCAGCCGTATACAATCAAAGCGGATGTCTGGTCATTGGGCCTAACTCTGCATGAGATCGCACATTTGCGGTTCCCATTTCCACCCGAAGGAGAATCTCAAGATGTTGCACCGATCGAACTCCTCAGTTACATTGTGACAGCTCCTGTACCCGTCATGATTGACAATCCACAAGTGGGACGAAACTGGTCCGACACAATCAAATCATTCATGTCATGCTGGTAAGTGAATCACTCAATGTCAATGAGCTTCACTGACAATCGTACAGCCTGATACGATCCGGGACGGAGAGACCGTATCCATGGCAATTGGCTCGACACCCATTTATCATCAACAGCGAAGCCAAAAAGGTCAATATGGCCAAATGGGTAGCTACGCTTTGTGGCTGGACCACTTGAACAGAGTACTGCGACACGTTACCCCTCTATCGAAACGACCTATAACGAATTACGACCTTGTCCGATTTCATTTTGAACCTGTCTTGTGCATATGTATCTCTCACTCATAACATGCATGTCATCCGGGGTATATCGCGCTGTTCGAAACACTACTCAATAAGCAAAATAAAGTGAAGCAAGCAAAGCTTAAGAAGACTCGGCAAAGCGGTCGAATCTGGGTCCAAAAAAGGTAAGGTCGAAAGACCCGGTGGATCCATTCAGCGGCACATGGTATATGACTATTCGTTCAGGCTTGACGTAAAGTCGAACGCCAGAGGGCGCAGACTCTTTGAAAGACATGGTCCATAATTCAGTATTGTCTCTTGCGTTAGGTCTTGACAGGAGATGGCTCCTGCCGAAGGTGTGACCACTCACTTGTATGGATTTCGCGGTGAATAATGAAGACTCGGTTTTGCCTTGGAAGTCATATCCATTGCCATCAGCGTGAGTACTGAAGTTGGCTTTGTGATGATCTCCAGTAATCGTAGCATTTGCCGTTCGCATCTCTAGGACCTCGTTACCATCAATGTGACCGATCGGGATAAGCATGGACATCTTCCCAGAATGTTTGGAGATTGCTTTACTTGGTTTCTGAGATTTGTCAAAGTCATCGAGCTCAAATAAACATTTGTATTCTTTTTCACTAGGCATGATGATCATACAGGTGAAACTGTTGTTTGAAAAATTGAGGTGCTGATTGAAAAAGGTTGAATGGAGAGAAACAGATTTGGATCGGTGGCGAGACTCTGCGGAGTAAGAATCTGACTTGGTCTGTGTATCGAAGGGTTAGGGTAACCGCCCCTCATACGGAAGTGATTACGATCCATCGTGCTGCAATAGTCGGCATTATCCATGAAGGTGACTTCACGCTTGAGTAGAATCTTACTGGTGATTCCTTCTCGACTGGGAGACGATAAAAAGCTTGTGGATTGGGTCTGTCCGGCAGCTGAATTGGGACGAGTGGAAGCTGGTGTATGATCGCCCACTATCGATACTTCTTCGCCATCTTGGTTGGTATCACTCACGTATGCCTGGTACTGAAACCTGCCAGTATTCGATGAGACCTGACTGATGCTGGGCATTGCGTTTCGTAGTGGCATTTGAGATGAGGTGTTCAGTGGAAGTTTCAATGAGATGGATTGAGGGCTCCTGTGGTGGTGATAAATATTAAGAGACGAGCGGAAAGGCTCCAATGAATGGCCTTTATATACTCGACTCGACAAGAAGTGGAAGTCCGTGAAGAACGGCATATAAAGGAGCAAATCCATTCATGGAGAACTGTATCAGTCTGACTCTCGAAAAAACGTCGTAAATGGCCGATAACCGCTCATGAGCTAAGCGAGCGAGATTGTAGAATGTTTCCAACAGAAAGGATGACACATGAGCACGGGGATTTGTTCAGAGATGAAAAGGGAGGGTATACTCAAAGGATATCGCGGAGGGTTATCGGATTCGACGCACGTCATACCACTAAGAGTACTTCATATGAGACACGAAGTAACTCCAACGCACGTAATGCTAGCAAAACTCTGTCGGATAGCTCATATCGAAATCGAGCCTGGGCTCGGGTCCAGTGAAGGTAAGGTTAGGGGGTTACCATGCCGGTACTCATGTCGCAAACCGAGGGGCACTGTCGCAGGATCATGTACAGTTCATGTCTAACCGTATCGTTGTTTCGCCATTGCTTTGAGCCTATGATCGTTTCAGCATTCGTGCAAATTGCAGTATCAGAGACCACCTACATGTCCATTGTAGCCGACTCTTTCTGTCTCCTTTCCGTCAATCTCTCGTCATCTGCTGCTCTCCTACTTGCCATCTCAATTGCTCTTCCTTCCTCTCTTCTGTTCTTAGCAGCATCCCTCGCTCTCAACCTATGGTTTCATCAGCTCTCTACTAGTCAATAAGCAGAGACTGGACTCACGCCGCGGCAAAACCCCCCGTATCACCCATCAAAGTCCCTTCATCCAATTCCAGTCCTCCTACTTCTTTCTCCCTGAATTCTTTATTTACAGCATTATTTGCTCTCTTTTCCTCCATTTTCCCTTCTTTACCGATATTTCTTGGGACAGCTTCATCAGCTTTATTATATTGATCTTTATGATGCGCTTTTCGTTCGGCCTTCCGAGCGTCTTCTTGGTCTTCAATCGCTAATTGACGGTCGGAAGCGGAAGGTAATGATGGACCGAGTGGTCTATTGGAGGTGGTAGCGGAGACCGCAGAAGGTAAGGTTGGACCTATAGATTCGGAAGATTCGGGCAGAGAGGATGTATGAGTGGATCGTTGGACAAGATCTCGAGCTGCTGCAAGTGCTGCATCATCGATTTTTGACCGGTTGGCAGCGAACGACCATTTGCTAGGGTTGGCGTTAGCTAGTGAACCTCAACAAGGCGATTCTAGCTTACTAAGCTGTATTGGAGGAAGATGGAATGGAACTGTTTATAGATAATCTGTAATGTCTCTCTTTTAATGCTCCGTCATTCCACCTCTATAAAGATCTTGATCAGCTCAGTTCGAACGAAATGAAACGCATCGTACTCGGACAAACTTTCGAAAGTATTTGTGCGCAGATTCGCTTGATAGTTCATCAAGGTACTACGTTTATAAGCAAGAAACAACAATGAGCCGACCCAGATTATACTCACTCTACTTCTATCTTCTTTCAACCACAACTTGAATTCGGCACTCTTCAGGCTGAATCAAGTGATCAGTACATGAGACTCCCAATAAGTATGCTAGCGGTCAGAAAATCTTACAAATAGTCATCCTCACTAATCACTTTAATACCCATCTGTTCTAGGTTCAACAATTCCTCATCACTGCTTTCCTCCTTTTCCCTCTCCGACCTTTTCTTACGATCCCTTCTATCGTCATCCTCGTCTCTTCCCCTGTCTTTACTTCTAGCATTCCTATCTCTACTTCTGTCTCTTTTCTTGCTACGGTCGCGAGTGTCATCTCGTTCGTATCGATCATCATCTCTCCTTTCCCGTTTCCGTCTAGAGCTATCATCATGTCTATCTCGTGATCTTGACCTTTCTCTGTCTTGTTTTCTTTCTCTTGAGCTGTAATCTCTCCCCGTGTACTTTTCCTTCGACGTCGACGGGGATATAGATCGATCATCACGTGATGGCATTGTATAGAGGGAGATATATCAATGAAGGAATGTTTCATGATTTCTGGACAACCTCCACTCAAAGGTCTGAACACAAAAGTGGCACTTTGGTCTCTGGTCGAATTCCAGGAAGGCTGCAGATATTGCATACATTCTATTCACTCGCAAAATATGCTACATCCTCGCTCCTCCTTGAGATTATCTCAATCTGTTTCATGGTATTCAGTCTACTATAGAAATGCGGAGCGGTCGAAATGCGGCTCAAACGTACAAAGGAAACTCGACTTTCGCCTTCTTACTGGATATCTCGTCAACAAGCCTCCTTTTTCGCCATCGCTTATAAAAATCGTAATTGCTTCACCGGCAGTAACACCGGTAGTTGTGACAAGGTGATTAGAAGCCCCATGGTCTTCCCATTGGCATACTGAATCCGTGGGGAGGCTGTAAATTGTTAGATCGGTGGCTATAGGAGGAGGAGGAGAACTCACTTGTACAAAGGGTATACCAGGACCAGGAGCTGGGGGGAACATCTGTTTGAAGCTACGTATGGTCAGTACTCTTCATGTCTTAAAGATTAGCACATACTAGTTCTGCGAGATAGGGTCCCGGGCTCCTGCTATCCGCGGTAAGTCAGGTTTGACGGGTGGTACAGCCAAAGCGGGTTCAGGTACTGGGATAGTTGGAGCAGGACCGTATTGCGCAGGGATTGGGCCACCATAGTGATTAGGATGAGAATGAGGATGAGGATGAGGATGAGGATGAGGATGAGGGGTACCCCTCATTGATGCTCCGTGCATAATTGGCGAGCCCGCAATCGGGGTGACAGGAGTCATTGTCGACAATGTCGTAGTAGACTTCTTTCTCTTGTTGGAATAATAACTCCGTTGCTTGACTGACTTTGGCGATTTAGTCGAACAAGAACAGATACTCTTGGCAGCACACGCTTGACATGGTGACGAAGTCGACGAATATACTCCTCCACCAGGGCCTGAGAGGCTCAAAGACGCAGGAGCCGATTTAGTTTTTGCTGAAGGTGATACTGGTGGGGTGTGACTTGCTGAAGAGGGTGAAGTTGTCGATCGCCAAGAAAGGATACGTTGTTCTTGTACTGGTGTGAGGTATATTGAAGACTGCGGTGCGGATAACGAGGGTCGAGTGTGGAGATGCGGAGAAGCGAAGGGGCTATTCCGATTACCGACCTGTGGCGAGGGATATGTATGAGGCATTATGTGGTTGATCCGAGTTCATGGGTAGCTTCGAAGGCGAGGTGTGGTCTACTTGTGGCGAAGGTGATGAACGATTAAGGACAATCGTACTGTTGATGATGTACAGTATTGTGGAAGTGCTTTTACTTTATGCTATCAAACACGAAAGCGAACGGGAGGCGAATATTATATCAAGTGTCGAGATAGGATGCCGAGAGTGGTAAAAACTCGTTTACGAGGTATCGGGAGATATAGGACGGTTCTGTTTATCTCTCAGACTAAAAACACCACAATCTCGGGTTATGATGTGATTGTGACTGATAAAAAGGAAGAGTGGGGGGTGGTGGTGTTGAGGATATCGATAAGGTGGAAGGCGGAAGGGTGATAGTCGGTGGTGAGCCAGGTAGAAGACCAGAGGTATGGCCTACTCCCAAGTGATGATGTTCAAACACCGACTTTAGATGAGGATACGAAGAACAAACGAAGAGGTGATCTCCACGGCCGAAAATAAGACGTCAGAATACGACGAATATGGAACGTTTATGAGGTTGAAGGGGGTGAGGAAAGATAGTCTTTTGTACTTGATCTTTCCTCCTTTTATAGTTAGTCTCCTCACAGACCGATATGACCGGTTTCGAGATTGTGAGATAACAAACGTGAGTAAGTATCGGGAGAAATCGGTGGGGCTCAACAGTCTTCACCACTGGTGGTGATGAAAAAGACGGAGAAAGCAGGACAAAGGAGATCCTTGGAAGGAAGAGTTTGCGTGTGTACAGGATCACGGGGTCAGTGGATAACGTCAAGGATGATCGCTGTCAAAGGCTGTGGGGGATCGACAAAGGGGTGAGAACTCTTCTTCTTCACAGCACTGTCGACCTACGACGTCACGGAGTTCATCGTGGAGGAATGGCGGTGTTAAGGCCCTTTGAAATGCCGGGGACATGCACGGTGAACGATTGGTAGTTTGAGCCTGATCGAAGGCGCGATGACTTCTGATAAGCTGAAGGAATTAGACAAATGTATGAGTTTCGATGAGTATGGTTTCATGTATGCCCTGACTAGCAGTAGTGTTCAGTATATATAATCTTTGCTAGTTGTGAGATCAAGGACGATCAGTGGAACAGCGATTATTCGGGAATGAGCAGATATATACCTTCCTCTTCGCCGGCGGACGGATCATGGCGGGCGGTACAAGGATTGGTCACTGCACATCTTCGTCATGTATCAGAAGAGCGTTTTTTCCTTTCGTTTCGAGTAGTATTTGTATTCTCAGGTTATGTGAATACGAGTTGGATCATCCTCACGCATCCTCTCGTACGTATAACGATTATCTCGTTTGAGAAAGGTGAACATCACGATTTGGCCTGCTTGTCCAGCCCTTGACATCATCAAATTCCTGCCACGAGCCTTGATGATGATAGAGGAACATCGCGATCGATCTCGAAAGCCGAGACGAAGCTAGCTTGTAGTAATAAAAGAGGGCTGAAGTCGAAGTGTATTGATATTGGTTGTTGATGACGAATCTTCTTCTTCACCTCGTTCCTCCAAACTTGTACTTGTTACGCTGTTGAGAGATCACTCACACTGAGATCACTGTCCTCCGATCACACCGATCAGTCAGCCACACAATCAGTACGCGTAGTCCCAGTGCGTCCCTTTTGTTGAACGAAAGGAACTGCGTTACACGCCCATACACACCGATACACTCACCCCTAGTTTCCCGTTAGCGGTCATTACCGGTATGACCATCCTGGTTCATCTCCCTTTGTCATCTATCATCTATACTTTCATTCAACATCATCTCTCTTCTCTCTTTATCTTTCTCTCATACCTGACCTCAACTGTGATTAAGCTTATCGCTTCATAGTCGCCTCGACCGCCATAGACATCAGCTACCTGTACAGAGAAGTAGTGGTCATCACCATCGTGAGTACCCTCATCCCTATCACCACCTGCCATCTGTTGTTGAAAGGAGAACGAAGGAGACATCGTGAACATACGCGACGACGATTCGTATAAACCGGACCGGTATCATTCTCACCGGACGTCAGCGGCTTTCAAGAGTGTCGTAAGAAAGCCTTTTAGATAAGCCCTAATCACGATCACCCTTCGGACCTGTCCCCCTCTCTTTTCCCCTCAAAGCACTTGGTTTATTTAACCTCTGACGTCGAGGTCCCTCGTTCCCCTGGCTGTTTCTCCGATCTGTTCTTCTAAATCTTCCCTGGGTTTACCTGGAATCCCCGCCATCCTGAATTTGAGAATGAGATAAATCCAAAAATCGTCACCCCCTTTCCTTCCTCTCTTTCGGATTTATACCTTTTCTCTCTTTCTTATACCTAGCATCTCGTATACCGATCATCTTCTGATACCCTTAGCAACATGTCCGGCGCAAACAAAGGTCACCCGACCGCAAAAGCTCCAGCAAAGACAGTGGTGAGTAATCACTGTATCTACGGCTTTCGAACGTGGGAAATTGACGATTGTACAGCTCAACTTGGGCAACCTCCCACCCAAGCTAAAGCCGGCTGATATGAAGGCTTCGCAGAGTGTGAGCTGTTACATCTGGCGATGGAAGCGATGCTGACTATAGCAGCAATACCCTCGAACTCCCTCAAGAGTCAACCCAAGTGAGTAGCTTTCACGAAGTCACGATCTAGAGCTGATAGATCCAGATCAGCCACCATGGCCAGCCTGTATGTGATCTACTATGAAAAGAGATACGCCAAACTGACTCCTTCAAGACCGTGGATACCACGAGTACTCCTTCGCCCATGTAAGCACTCGATCGTATTCATCGTGAACGCTACTGACCAAGCTCTTCCTTCTTCCCTTCCCCC
Organism: Cryptococcus sp. GC_Crypt_4; assembly: GCA_026538345.1. Classification (NCBI taxonomy): domain Eukaryota; kingdom Fungi; phylum Basidiomycota; class Tremellomycetes; order Tremellales; family Cryptococcaceae; genus Cryptococcus; species Cryptococcus sp. GC_Crypt_4. The sequence continues at coordinate 477 of JALPCA010000426.1, read as the reverse complement.
TATTCAACCTACCTTCGATCTCATACCCACTCTCAGGCTACCATGGGTGTTCGTCTCCCCACCATCCTCGGTAAAGCTATCGACGATGTCTGGAAGACCCTCAATACCGAGCATGATGAGGACCGAATCACCGATCTCGTGGCTTGTATCCACCGATTAGAGGACCTCATGCAAGACTTGCAAGGTAACAGCAAGCTCCGACCCATCATCGACGATGGCGCTGGAGATATTGCTCTCTGGAATAAGGTATGCTATGACAATCCCCTCTTCACGATAAATGGCTCATTACGTGTCCCTCCAGGAAATCGCCAAGTTCTTCCGAGGAAAGGACTTTATGAATGCACCCTGGTTGTTTGCCGAGGCGTACAAGTACCGACGATTGAGGGAATGCTTCTCCCTCTCTAAATACTGGGTTGACTACGGTGAGTAATCGCTGTTCCGGCACCAGTATCACTGTTCCTGACATATCATAGATGT